>BQNB010061206.1:0-36590 GCA_026074375.1 Tanacetum coccineum | reverse complement strand
ATTCTTCCCTTTCACCCTTCTCCTTAATTCAAACACTTCATCAGTTATTTCATCTTCTTCATCATCAACATTTACAAGTATAACAATCTCCACCTCCGTGTCCTTTGTAGTCTCTTCCTCCTTTTCATGAACAATCTCCACCTCCGGACTTTCCTTATCACTCCTGGGCTCTAACCTAGTGCTGGGAATAAATGTGTCATCATGCCTAGGGGGTGAACTATCATCAACATTCTCATAATCTTCAACAAGCTTCTCAATCTCCTTAGCTGCCAAGTGCTTGTATACCAGTGCCACATTTTTTGTTGCTTCTTATTCTTCACGACTCTTGTGCTCAGCAAGACTTACTTGAAGCATGTCTTGTAAAATCATCTCATCTGCTTTTTTTGCTGATGTCACTGGAACAGGTGGTGTTAGTCGTGCAGATTGCCTTGACGGTAATCAAAAACGGATCACAGTTGATCGTTTTGGAACACTTGACTCAGGTGTCTCCATAGCAGGGTTAGGTGACCTATGGGCGCTAGGTGTCCTATACGTTCCCTGGGTAGACTTAGTCGACTGTGACTGAGTTAGAGGAACATCTAGCCCAAACACCTCTGCATACATCTTATAATGCCCCGTAAGCTTCATCTCATCTGTGATCATCTATGCTGGTATCCGCATCCCAATCTTGTTCTTGTTTCTTCCTGAATTGAAGATATTCTTCATAATATCATCATCTTGAAGATTATGATAAGCATCTTGAGCACGCCTTAAAATTTCAGGAAAGATAGTCATATAATGATTGATGATGGTCTTTGTAAATCGTGGGTATGGGATCAAAGTGGCAGGATGATAAAGCGAATAAAAAATGCCCTCCTATATTAACTCTGCATAATCCACATGAATGTTATTAACAAAGTAGTATAACATTTGCATTATCTGCAATGGCGGTTGGTCCCATCCCGTAACACGTATAGTCAAGCACTTAGAGAATATCTTGCATAATATCTGCCAAGGCTGTAGAAGACCAGGTATCTTGAAATTAGACACAAACTTGAGTTCCATTGTAAATCTTAGCACTTGTTTGTAAAATGGAACCATATCAGAGAATGATGGTGGTGGCACAAACGAAGCATGATTGTTATCATTTACTTGCGGAAGATGAAAGATTGTTCTAAAGTCATCTAGAGTAAGTGTAAGCTCTTTTCTATCCAGCAGAAACTTAAGTCGATTCTTTGATCCGTCTTCTTTCAAAGTATGCCAGAACTGTGCCATATAAATCCAAGGTACGAATTCTGAAGCTGCAATACTGAATCATAACGGATGATTCGTAATAATATTCATCAGAATCTTGCTCTCTGATGGACATTGCACATTCTCCAAGTCAACCTTCATATTTGCATACAGAAAGTTACTATTTTTAAACCTTCCGTTTTTAGAACCGAATAATGATCCTAAAACTATTAATTGAAATAATATATTAACCGACTTTTAATTCATCATTCAAAATCGTACTCATAATGTATTAATATTAATTAAAATATCCGTTGATCTTTAGTTTTGACCCGCTATATCTCAAGTTTTAAAACTGATAATCCTCGCGGCAAAGTAAAATGTGATTACGAACAACTTTCGTGTTTCGCCGGAAGGCTGAAACGGACCCGAAAGTGTTCAAATCGTTTAATTAATAAATGTGTCATTTTTAATATATATTAAAAATAACATATTTTCCCACTAAAGTGTATATTACGATTACACCCCAGTTTCTTCGTTATTTGAACTTAAAAGTCCCGTTTTATATCAAAACATCCGTATAATTATAATTTGTTATATTTTGTAAATCAAAATATAATTTATCAACATCTCGATTCCCGAATCTTATGTTTCGATTTTTGATATTTATTATTCGGTATAAAAGGTGTCAAGGTCCATTTTTGGTCCAACTCTCGTCTCAGATATATCCAATATCTCTTTTAACTTATATAAATTCCGTGTTAAATTTTATTCGTGTTTTACTTAGCCGCGCAAGTTATTATTGTCTCAACACATATAAATTTCTCAATTAAAATACATGAAAAAATGTCATGGAAACAAATAGAAGGAGAGGAGTGAGTTATTTATATTAATTGGGAATTTTTATTTATTTCTCTATAGTGATTATTTTTTGTAGTATATTTATAAGTGTTTTTTTATTTAATTATTCTCTCTATCTCTTGTCGAATTGTTAATTATATTGATTATTGGTTTATGGTTGATTTTTATTGGTGAGAGGGTTGAAGTGGTAGTTCATATATTGTCTCAGCCCTTTAAATTTTATCGTATATGTATAACGTACATGGGAGCCGGTTTTCTGTTGTGTCGTTGTCGGTGAGAGAGTGTGTCGGGCAGTGCCGGGTGGTCGTGATATGTGCTGTTTTGGCCTGTTGTGGGGGTATTTGATTTGGTGGGAGTTAAAGGGTTGATCATTAGATTGTTATACTGATTGGTAGGTGTGTTTTTATTGTCTTGTTTGTGTTGTTTGAATAATAAATAAAATTAAAACTCAATATTATAAATTAAAATGGGGGAGTGATGAAGCTAAATAGATATAAAGAACTAAAATGTAGGAGGTAAGTGTAATTTAGGAAAGGGTTTGAGTTTTAAAATGTAAAAGTATGGAAAAGAAGAGGTAAAGTAGGTTAGTAGTGGAGGAGTTTTGATTTGAGATGAAAAGATGTGGTTGTTTTGTTATTTGAAGTTAGAGAAAATGGGGGGTGTTTTAATGTTATTATAAAATAGAAGTGAGGTAGATATAGGGGGGGTTATGTTTTAGAATTAAAGAGGGAAATTTATTATTAAGGGGGTGGTGTAAATTTATTATTAATATGGGGGTTGTTTTGTAGGATATTGGGTGTTATTTGTTTTTGAGATTGTTTTTTGTTTTTATTTAATTTTAATTGGTTTTTTGGTTTGTTGGTGGGGGGTTGTGTATTGGATTTGTGTTTTTTTTGGGGTATAGGTTGTGTTTTGGTATTTTTTTTTTTGTGGGGGTGTTTGTGTGGGTGGTTTGGGGTGGGTGTGTTGTTTTTGGTGGGGTGTGTTGTTTTTTTGTGGGTGGTGGTGGGGGGGGGGGGGTGGGTGGTTGGGGGTGTGAGTGGTGGGGTGGGTGGTTGGGGTGTGGGGTGGGGTTTGGGGGTTTGGTTGGTTTTGGGTGGGGGTGGGGGGGGGGGGGGGGGGGGGGGGGGGGGGTATGGGTGGGAGTGGGTTGTGGGGGGGGGGTGGTGGGGTGGGGGGGGTGTTGGTTGGGTGTTGTTATGGGTTTTTGGGGGTTTGGTGTGTGGGGGGGGGGGGGGGTGGGGGGGGTGGGGGGGGGGGGGGTTGATTTTTTTTGGGGGGGGTGTTTGGTTGTGGTGTTGGGTGGGGTGGGGGTGGGGGGTGTGTGGGGGGTGTGGGGGTTTTGGTGGGTTGGGGGGGGGTTTTTTGTTTTTTTTGTTTGGGTGGGTGGGGTGTTGTGTGGGGTGGGGTTGTGGTGGGTGGTGTGGGGGTGGTTTTTTGGGGGTGGGGGTGTTTGTGGTGGGGGGTTGTGTGTTGATAAATAGAGAAGTTTTTAGGATAATTTAGATTGTTTATATAATATTTTTAATGGTAAAACAGATAGTTATTAATGGGGAGTTATGGTATTGGATGTGGGAAGTATATGAGAATGGATGTTTGGATAGATTTGGGATTTAATTTGGTTATTTGTGGATATATGGGTAGGTGAAGTGTTTTTAAATTAGGATTAGGTTGTTAATGGATTATGGTGGGATTGTATGTAGGGTGTGTGGTAGTGATGATTGATTTGTTTTTGTGAGGGTGTGTGAATTGGGGGGTTTGTGTTTGGGGGTTTGGGTGGGTGGTTGGGAGGTGGGTTTGTGGGGTGGTGGGGGATGTGTTTGGGTGGTGTTTGGTTTAGGGATGACGGTGGTTATATTTAATATATTATAAGAATGATTTATAATAAGATTTTATGTTATTATTTTTTTTATTAGGGGTTGGCGATAACTGTTAGGTCAGAAAATAATTGATTTGTGATATCAACATTTTAACATTTAAACCCTTTTGTGTTTCCCTTGCCTAACAATATAACCTCTTTACACTCCCAAACATCACCACCTATCCACTTCCTAATATATATACAGCAAGTGGATCAAGGAAAGCATGCATGTTTTTTGGTTAAAGTGACACTATTTGACCCAAAATAGGATTTAGACCACTCCTTAATTAATCCTATATAAACCAATTGTACCTAACAACTCATAATTCACCAAAACACAAAACAAATTATTTCTTTCTTCTCTTGTGTGTACTCGGCAGCCAACAACAAAAAGGGTCAAGAGGTTCAAGATTTGATTAAGTATTTGCAAGTATTATTAAAGGTTGGGTATAAATTAAAAGCTTCTTAGTTGGGTTGTTAGTTATACACTTTGCTAAATTTCATCATCTATCTTACTGAGGTCTATAATCTTTTCTCATACTTTTAAATTTCATATACTTTGTATTATCATCTCATGTACAAACTTATATCACCAAATTAGTTTGTGTATTTGAAAGTGTTGCAAAAGAACAAGTAAATATTTATAAAAGAAACTTTGCACAGAGTTATAAATTTTGGTTAATAAAATATATGCATACTTTTAAACTAGTTAATTTTAGTCCGCTTGTTAAGTTATATGTTGAAATATTAACTTGTGACGAAAATGTAAAGTATGGATTAAACTAGCAAAGGGATACATTTTAATTATTGTTCTTAAATTTATGTTGTTAATTAATATTGATGAAGAGGTGGATGGGAATAAGTTAGATATGAGATGGATTTGTTGTTTGAATTAGTAGTGAATGGAGATAGATTAGATTAGGCCCTTGGGGAAGTTGTGGTGATTTTCGGATAGATTCCGACATAATATAAAAACTGTCTAGATTTACTCTTACTGTTTCGGACAGTAAATGTGGTTTAAAAAACCAAGGCCTTAAAAATATGATGGTACACTTAAATACGATTCCGTGGATATAAAGAATGCAAAAAACGGATGTAAGTGTACCATGACCCATCCAGGACCCAACAACAGTGACATAATCGTCAAAAAAAAATAACAAATGGTGACGGGAAATATTGTCACACAGTCTGTTATCTCCACAGACAGTTCGTGATTTCAAGGACTTGCAATTGTCAAAATATTAACATAGCGAATGAGATAAGGTAGCACCAAATAGGCCTTAAGATTTATGCGGAGTCGGGCAATGACACTATATGTGTCTTCCAAACCTTTTACACGGATTCATGATGATTATCGATTCAGGTTATACACGTTGTCAATCGGATACCATTAAGCCACACTCATTTATAATTTCTTATTACATAAAGAAGCGACAAATTATGTAAGTAAAATGATAACATTAGTTTCGGGTGATTTAATAATTTATATATTATTAAAACTGAAGAGGCGTCCCAATCCTTTTGAAATAAACAGAATATAAATCAACCTAACTTTAATAATTCCTTCTTGTGCAATACGCGAACTCCTCATAACCTTCAAGGTAGTTGACATGACGATCATGTTGTTCCCCCCCCCCCTACAGAGTAATGGGACGAGTGATTAAAAACTCGTCCTAGAAGCTGAATTAAAAACATACTGCCAGGCGAGATCAAATAAAGTTCAAGATCATTAATGGGTACTCGTATAGTAGTAAGATTTGGCAAAGAGTCTCTATAAAACAAATCATATAATGTTACCATATCGATCCTCCTATTACAAGTCCCGCCTATACAAGACTTGCAATATTTAGATTCGTACACAATCCCGTGCAAACGGAACTGTGACGGGCTTGTTAATATAGCAATTATCAGAAGCAATCATCATTTTACAAGTCCCTGCCTATACCAAGCTTGTAATACTTAAATGTCATACTTAATTCCGCTGTAACAAATTATAATGACAGGCCTTCGCGTAATCATATTATATAAAGTTATGATGGAAAACAAGAAAAACAAAAAATAATATTCTTTAGAGGACCATTGTTTAACTTACAATGTCTGAAACAAAATGAACCATTGTGCAAACTCACAAATTTCTGACATATTAATTAGACCATTTTGGGAGCAAGACACACAATGTCTAAAAACGCTCCGGTATTTATAGTAAATACTCTTAACAAAATAATCGACGATAACGCGAAAGGAAAGCAAGCATCATATATCCATTAATATTATTCCACTTAAGCACAGTAATGCAACACGTAAAGAAAGCACAAAGCAACGGTAGCCGAGTGTAATGCACTTTGAAAAGTTTTATGTTGATCAATATTTTTGTGAAAACGGTTATATTCAGGGTAAATATGCAACCTAGTTCACTATAACCATTGCCTCTCGATACCAATCTGATAACACCCACCCCCCCACACTACAACACCCCGGCGCCAAAAATCACTACAGCGCAGCGGAATAACCAAATGGGTGTTACTTTATTCGTAATACACAGTCAATAGATACAAGGAAACGACCTCGTAGGTGTCCCGTTTGAAATAAATAACATTTGTTGATTCAATAAAAATCTAATTAATAATTACATTTTGTCCCATAATTTGCGATCACAAAGAAAATGCTTGTAAATGTTAAGTACTCCAATGCACATCAAATAGTTCCAAGCATCTAATTCACCTGAAAAGAACCATGCTTTACAAGTGTGTCAACATTTAAGTTGGTGTGAGTTTCATAGGTTTAAAAGTATTTAAATATGCAGGACCGCAAGATTTTCACGTGATTGTACAAAAAAAATGCAACAATACACAAAAACCAGATTACTGTGTGCGCCTAAGCTCATGACACCCGAAGCTCAACCTATATTGCTATTTAGCAGATATTTGCCCTTAACAGATGTTTGTATACCCCAACATCCAAGTCCGACATGGTCCAAAGACGTTCGTTCATTGTGTAGCTTAATCACCCAAACGGAGTTTAATCCAATAGATCTATTTATATCATTCGCGCTTCACATAATGTAATTCACGAACTACATCTATGCAATTAACATTTCATGATAATGGGCTCAGAGGGTTATTGCTACTTAGTCAACACATAACAATATAACTTTCAACACTTGCGCCAATTTTAAACAAAGCATGTTCTCACCCCCAACTAAAAAATAAATCATATAAAACGTAAAAAGTGGGGCTATGAACTCACATGATTTAAAGACCCACGATCAATAATCCAATTAAATTTCAAACTGAATCTGTCAAACGATCTCGCCACGACCTAATAATTATGTCGTTCGATTATACACGTAATAAATACGATCAACGATGCGTACATCGTTACCACGAAATCATACATATTTTTATATGTATGCAGTCTTATATACATGTGACGAGAAATCCACTTGCGCGTCTTTAAACCTTAACCCTTAGTATAATTTTAATGATATATACTAATTTTACCGTCCATTAATAACTTATCCTCAATATTTACAGAAATTACTATTTTTAGACCCTTGCCGTTTTTAGAACCGAATAATTGATGATTAAAACTTGATTAAATTGAAATAATATATTAATGCAACCTTTAATTTATCATTCAAAATCGTAACTCATAGATGTATTAAATATTAATTAAAATATCCTTTGACTTTTAACGTTGACCTCTATTTTTAACACCCTATATCTCAAGTTTAAAACTGACAATCCTCGCGCAAAGTAAAATGCATTACGAACACCTCGTGTTTCGCGCGAAGGCGTGAAACGGAGCTTGAAAGTGCTCGAATGTTTTTAATAATAACACTGCCAGATTTAATTTATATTAAAAATAACTTATTTTTCTACTAAAGTGTATATTCCGATATCCGATCCAGTTTTCTTCGTTATTTAACTGTTAAAGTCCCGTTTTATACAAAACATCCGTAAAAATTAAAATTTGTTTTATATTTTGTAAATCAAAATATAATTTATCAACATCTCGATTCCCGAATCTTATGTTTCGATTTTTGATATTTATTATTCGGTATAAAAGGTGAAATGTCCATTTTTTGGTCCAACTCGCGACTCAGATAATAACCAATATCACTATACATTAGATATCCAGATCTCTGTTTCAATATTCTACGTATTTTACTTAGACAGCGTCAATTTAATATTTTTCATCACATTATAGAAGTAATATCAAATAAAATGATACAATTTAATATTATTTCAGCGTTAACTTAAACTCACTTTTAGATTTTCGGTGTCAACCACTCAAACGCTACGCACCCCGGCTTCGCACGGCCAAACCCAACAGCCCCCGGCTGTTTAAACCAAACAAACTAAACACGCCCTTTTCTCGGCTACTTCCCAGCTGTCCCCGCAATTAAACTCACGCACCCGACCCGGACAGCCAAACGGCCCCTGGACATTTCCCTCTTTCTGCCCAAACCAAATCGCCCCTATTGTTTGCAAACCAACCCCACAATGACGCCCCTCGGCTGATCCCGCTTTTCGACAGCCAAAACAAAACAAACAAACAAACAACCCTGGTGTTAAACCCATCCGGGGGGGTTGGCTGTCGGGCTGGGTTTAACACCACGGAGTTTTGTTTGTTTTGTTGTTTGGCTGTCGAAAAGCCGGGACAGCCGAGGGGCTGTCGGGGTTTGGTTTGCAACAAAAGGGTGCGTTTGGTTTGGGCAGAAATGTCAAGGGTGCGTTTGGCTGTCCGGGTCGGGTGCGTGAGTTTAATTGCGGGGACAGCTGGGAAGTAGCCGAGAAAAGGGCGTGTTTAGTTTGTTTGGTTAAACACGGGGCTGTTTGGAGTTTGGCTGCGAAAGCGCGGGTGCGTTGCGTTTGTATTGGGTTTTGACACGAAATAAAAGTGAGTTTAAGTACGCGAAAATATATTTTAAATTGTTTCAATTATTTGATATATATATAGATGTGATGACAAATATTAAATTGCGCGGTCTAAGTAAAATACAATATAAATATTGAAACGAGACTGATATTAATGTATAAGTGATATTGGATATATCTGAGACGAGAGTTGGACCAAAAATGGACATTTACACCTTTTATACCGAATAATAAATATCAAAAATCGAAACATAAGATTCGGGAATCGAGATGTTGATAAATTATATTTTGATTTACAAAATATAACAAATTTTAATTATACGGATGTTTTGATATAAAACGACTTATTAAGTTCAAATAAGAAAGAAACTGGAACGATATCGAATAAACACTTTAAAAAGAAAATAATTTAATTTAATAAATTATAAATCTAGGCAGGTTTACTAATTAAACCATTCGAGCACTTTCGAGCCCGTTTCAGCCTTCCGGCGAAACACGAAAGTTGTTCGTAATGACATTTTACTTTGCCGCGAGGATTGTCAGTTTTAAAACTTGAGATATAGCGGGTTAAAACTAAAGGTCAACGTAAAAGTCAACGGATATTTTAATTAATATTAATACATTATGAGTACGATTTTGAATGATAAATTAAAGGTTGATTAATATATTATTTCAATTAATAGTTTTAAATATCATTAATCGTTCTAAAAACGGAAGGTCTAAAAATAGTAACTTTCTGTAAATATTGAGATAAGTTATAATGGACGGAAAATAGTATATATACATAAAATATACTAAGGGTTAAGGTTTAAAGACGCGCAAGTGGATTTCTCGTCACATGTATATAAGACTGCATACATATAAAAATATGTATGATTTCGTGGTAACGATGTACGCATCGTTGATCGTATTTAATACGTGTTATAATCGAGCGACATAATTATAGGTCGTGGTCGAGATCGTTGCAGATTCAGTTGTTTCTTTATTGGTTAATTGATCGTGGTACTATAATCAATGTGAGTTCATAGCCCCCACTTTTTACAATTTGTACTGATTTATTATTATTTGGGGTGAGAACAATGCTTTGTTATAAATTGGGACGCAAGTTATGAAAGTATATTTGATTTGTTCGCCTAAGTAGCAATAACCCTCCTGAGCATTATTCATGAACTGTTAATTGTCATAGATGTAGTGTGTTGAATTACATTATTCGCGAATGATATAAATTAGATCTATTGGGATTAACCTCCCCTTTTGGTGAGATAGCTATCACTATGACGAACTTGACCATTTCGGACTGGATTGTTCGGGATTACAACATCGTACGGGCAAATATACATCACCATAAGGTTATCTAAAACCCTTTATGTCTTTACAGTTATCATTTTATGTGTTTATATGTTCTATTTAGCAATATCACCATTTAGGATACTTTTAAACATGTAAAACATATTTCTACTTGTGATCATGGTTTTGAACATTTTTACATATGTTATGAGGTTGATAATATCATGAAATAATGGATATATAAGTATTGTAACATGTTGGTTAAGTGTAAACATGTATATGTATAAACTTGTAATTTAAAGTTACTTAAGAAAGTTTAAGGTTTTTAAGCCTTGTTAAGGACTTGATACTTTGGAACTCATGGACACAATATGGATCTTGGACTCTATTATATGTAAGACAAGTATATAATAAGTCTTAGAAAACTTGTGGTAAATTATTATGTTAAAAGGTATATAAAACAAGTTATAAAAATGGATATGTATAAGTATTATAAAGGGGCTGTTTTGGTTCGATCTTGGTAACAACCCTGCCATGTTTTAAAAAGATAGTACGCCTCATGACGATTCCAAAATGATAAGAAACTCAAAAAACCGATTTATAACGAAAAAGATACGACGATTTCAAGTTTACGTTAAATATATACTTTTATAAAACTATTTTTATAAAAGTTACTATTCACCACAGAAACTTATACTTTTAAAACATCAATAAATTGATAAAACTTTTAAATATGAAGATGTGCTCGAAAGAATCGCAAAAAACAGAGTTAAAATGAATAAGTTACGACATTTACGAGATTTACGATAACTAAATCTATAAAAATAAATATATAACTGTTATGAACAGTAAAAATCACTATTTACCAGAAAACTCAGATTTTGAAAATGTTATATTTTGATAACTCGTCTTAATACGAAGGCGTGGACGTAAGAAACGAAATTAACGGACTTAAAACGAGAAAGTTACGCCAGTTTTACTAAAGTATACTTATAAACGTTTTTACTTTATAAATATGATTTCACTAAAACGATTAGATGGTGATGTAGCTATATAGAATTATATGTGGTATTAGTTAATCAAAGTACTATATTACTAGGGAGTTTCATAATGAGGCCTCTTCGGGGTGGCGTATCGACGAGTTGTTGGATTTACGATTTAAAGTGTCCTAGCTCCTCATACGTCACTACATGACCTCTTAATTATGATAGCCCGAACGATAGTATGATGAGCTATACGACCTATAAATAATCAAAGTGTTTAGTACTTATACAACCTATATTGGATTAGGTTGCATTCGATCGTAAGCGTGACGCATTTTCTATTGTGAATACTTGTTGATTACCATTCACTCGAGGTGAGTTCATAGCCCCCTTTTTACTACGTGATTGTTTTACAAAATCTACGGGGTGAATTACATTGCTTGTTTTACTATTGGACACAAGTGTTTTTCTAAGTGTTTTCAAAGTGTTTACAAAGTGTATGCTATCCAGATTACTGCCTGAATATTATTGCTAAGTTACCTTATTGCCGTGAAGTCCCTATTTATCATGAACCGTTAATTGCTATTGTAGTAAGCGCGAGTGTTGTGGATAGATCTATCGGGACTGACAATCCCCACCTTTCCTTGGGTCACTAGTTTGATCAAGGTGCATTTAACATTGAGAGGTGTTAGGTTGTTGGCAAGCATCCTATATTCTGATTGGGGCACAAATCTAGTTAAGGCTTCGGGGTCATGAGCTTAGTGCAATAATAAACGTTTTGGACTACTGAATGTGTTTCAGAGTCTACTATTACTTCGATCTTGTGGTCCACCCTTTTTACCGATAAACCTATGATTTCACTCAACCTTTGTGTTGACTTTTAGCATGTAATTTCAGGTCCTAGGGTATGAAGATTGGACGGGAGCCGTGACGGATATCAATGAAGACGGATTCTGTGTTTTATCTATATTCAATGCAACTTTTATTATCTTTAAAAACTTATGTCATCTTTTGGTATTACGAAGCTTTTGTTTAATTAAGAACGTATGTGGAAATGTTTATGACTTTTAAAACATATGGGACCTAATGTATGAACTCTGATATTTTGCTATGGCATCGAATGAAATCTTATCTTAAAACGTCCATTTAAGGTCGTTTCTTATATCTTGATTGTTGTACTTTGACGTAGCACCCCATTGTTACCATTCCACTGCTACCTGATTTTGGGGGTGTTACATTTGAGGTGGAATTTTGAGGGTTATTGTGCTAGTCATATAAATTCCTATCCATGAGAAGCTATTAATACTTGGTTTTCGTCGGTATGTGTGATAAAAAAAATTAAATTTAGGTAAAAATCACCTTTTATGCTATGTTTCTATATATTACCCATCATTTTAAGGACAAAGCAAGTGGAAAATGAAAAAATTGTTTCTAAGGCTTATTTCCCCCTACACTTAAGTTAAACATTGTCCCCAATGTTCTATAAAGGTACCCGTAAAACGAATAAAGGGAAAAGAAAATAAGGGAAAAAAACTAGTACTCCCCTGGTTTGCTCAATAATAGAGAAGAAACATGCGATAACTGGTTAAATCGTCCTTCAAGAATTGTCCAATGAAAACTTCCTAAGAACTTCCAAGCTTCTTCTCATCAAATATAACCTGTAATCAAAGACAAAGACAACTATACCAAGCATAAAATGTGCGATATGCAAATATATAATATGAATTTAGGGTTTGACTCGATAAAGCAGTAAAGATAGGATGAGAGAATTGTCAAACTCATTTGGTTTTTTTTGCATATTTATAACAGGAGAGTACATATTTTAAATGTTATGCAAGTTTTATTTTCAAAAATAATTAAAAACTTTAAGTTTTCTGGACCTGGGCGTTTGACGCCATCAGAAAATCCTAACCTTGTCACAGGTGTCGTGGTGATGGCGTCGCGTGTAAATCGTGACGCCGCTCCACATTCTGTGAAAATGAAAATTTTGTTTTTGATGAAAAATTTCCTGCACTTGATTCCATAAGTTAATTCATGATTTGACAATTCAATCATATGACTCGAAACTGACACGAATTAATCTAAACAATTTATTTTGCATGTTTGAATTTAGGTCTAAAAACCGAATAAATTCCTGTAACATCCGAGAATTTTCGAATTTAGAATGACGATGTCAATCTTTGACTTTTATGGTCTGGCTTGACTTATAAGAACGATCATCTAAATCACGTTTTCACGACTCGGACTCTAAAGCAATTTGATGTGGAATGACATTCCTGACAACTTTTTAGTTTTGCCCGAGACCTGGAAACGAGCCGAAAAGGGCTAAAACAGCGCCGCAAACCTTATTCGAACAATATACAACGCGGACACACAAAAACAATTAAATTTGTTTTTAATTATCATTATTTATTTAATAAAAATATTAAATAAATTATTCATCATTTTCAATTAAAAGCGTTTTTGAAAACGCGACTATTCGAGTTGAAATCCATTTTATTTTGGACGAAGCGAAACCAGTTCATAAAAGGAATAACAGTTATTTATAAATGTTTTATAAAATATTTCTGAAATATTACAAATCAATACTCATTTTTATCGAAAATAATGTGAAAAAACAATGGCGCAAGTTTCGAGATTTGAATCGTTCGTTAAGTCGCTCAAACGAGTCCCGAACCGTTTTTATAAAAACTATACCAAAAATGTTACACTTTAGGTCCCTCAACTATTAAAACTTGCCACATTTAATATATATATAAATATAAATATATATATATAAAATAATATATATATAACCACCATCTACATCATCATCATCATCATAAAATCGCCATCATCATCATCACAGCCGCAGCCCGGGGTGCGTTTTGGGCTCGACAGAAAAACCAACCAAGGTGAGTTGGTTTGGTTTATAAAGAAAAAGGTGTGGTGTGGGTTCGGGTTATGGTCATAAAAACCAAGGGGTGTTTGTTTGTTGGTGTGGGTCGGGTCGGGCTATGGAACAGCCGGGGCATCGGGTTTGTTTGGGTTGGGAGTATAAACCACAAGGGTGCACCGAGTTGTGGGTTCACAGCCGTAAGGTGCGTTTGGCTGTGACCACCACGCGACGGGGTGCGTTTGGTTTGGTTTCGTGGGTTTTGGTTTGCGTCGGGTTGGGACAGCCGAGGGGAGGGGGTGTCGGGCTGGGTGTCTACACGACAATAGGGTGCGTTTGGTGTAGTCACAACCCCAAGGGGGTGTTTGTTAGCAGTGACAGCCCACCCCCACCACAAGGTGGTTTGGTTCGGGCTTAACAGCCGGGTCGGGCTCGTGGGTTCGTTACCACCCCAAAAAGGGTGCGTTTGTTTTAGGACAGCCGGGGGGTTCGTTCGGGCTTTTAATACCAAAAAGGGGTGCGTTTGGATTTGATATTATAACACCGCGGGGTGTTTGTTTGGCTGTCGAAAAGCCGGGACAGCCGAGGGGCTGTCGGGGTTGGGTTAACAATAATTCAAGGGCGCGTTTGGTTTGTTATAGCGTCTAGGGGTGCGTTTGGTCGTGTCCGAGGCACCACGGGTGCGTTGGTTTATTATCACAGCCGCGGGGCTGTTGACACGGCTGCGAAACAGCCGGGTATCACCGATATAGGGTGAGTTTAAATTAACACAAATATATATATATATATTTGTTTCATGTATTTTAATTGAGAAATTTATATGTGTTGAGACAATAATAACTTGCGCGGCTAAGTAAAACACGAATAAAATTTAACACGGAATTTATATAAGTTAAAAGAGATATTGGATATATCTGAGACGAGAGTTGGACCAAAAATGGACCTTGACACCTTTTATACCGAATAATAAATATCAAAAATCGAAACATAAGATTCGGGAATCGAGATGTTGATAAATTATATTTTGATTTACAAAATATAACAAATTATAATTATACGGATGTTTTGATATAAAACGGGACTTTTAAGTTCAAATAACGAAGAAACTGGGGTGTAATCGGAATATACACTTTAGTGGGAAAATATGTTATTTTTAATATATATTAAAAATGACACATTTATTAATTAAACGATTTGAACACTTTCGGGTCCGTTTCAGCCTTCCGGCGAAACACGAAAGTTGTTCGTAATGGCATTTTACTTTGCCGCGAGGCTTATCAGCTTTAGAAATTGAGATAAGTTAGGATTGGACGGAAACGTAAAATATTATATATACATAAAATATAACTAAAGGGTAAGGTTTAAAGAACGCGCAAGTGGATTCTCATCACATGTAAACATGTAATGAATACATATTAAAAATAAGTATGATTTCGTGTAACGATGTACGCATCGTTGATCGTATATATTACTGTACAATCGAACGGCATAAATAATAGGTCGTGGACGAATCGTTGCTGATTCAGTGTGATTTAATTTGGATTAATTGATCGTGGTCTTTAATCATGTGAGTTCATAGCCTCGTCTTTTCATATTTTGAATGTTTTATAACCCCGAGGGGGTTACATGCTTGGTCTACAAATCCTTATCCTTGGTTATCTTATAACAATTGATTGTTTTTAAAGATTTTGTGAGTATATAACCCCTTTTTGACTTGTTTACATATAATAGGGGTGAGAAACATGCTGTTTACAAATGCATTACAGGAATGTATACAAATTGGTTTTACCTACTTATTTGGCATAGGTCGCTATGGAATACAATATTTTGACTTCATTTTTGGTCACAAAAGCATACTTTACTTGTTAAATGATTTCTGGATTCGCTTAGGCTGATATGGAAACTGATATTTATACATTACCTAGCCTGGGGTTTCTTGGATGGGAACCACAGGTAAACGGAGTAACATATTTATACGCATAAATTTGTATCACTTCCCCAAATTAGGGTACATACAAGTCTACGTCACAGCGTCCCGATGAACAGTAAATACTTGGAGGGTGAGCGCTAATGTTTATGTAAATAGATCTATTCTTATGTGGATCCCTGTTCGGTTTATTAGCGATCACTTGGTCATACGAACATTATAGATCTAAACGGATTGACAATCCCCGATTCGCGTGATTAGCTACTCACCAGGAAAACGAACGTTATTAACATTTCGGATCATTGTTGGGGACTACAGGGCCCCCCGACACATACATACTTGGAACATTTTGGTGACATTACATCTGTCATGCATGATTTATAAACATCTTTGGGATAAGATTGGTACTTTTGGTAACATAAAATGTTTGTGCATGTCTTTATAAACATTGGGATTTTTTTACTAGTACTGGGATATACAGTGGATAACATCATATTTAAACCTAAGCTATGAACTCACCAAACTTTACTGATGACACTTTTAAGCAAGTTTTTCTCAGGTGGATAATGCTTGGACTATTGATGTGGCATTGGAGTCCTTTTACATTCAGTTTTCATTGTGATGCAAATTAGGACAAATATATTCTTACATCAGTTTTTATTGAATCAACAATGATTATTATTCAAACGACACCTAGAGGACGTTCTCTTGTATCATTGCTGTGTATTACGAAAGTAACACCCATTGGTAATTCCGCTGCGTTGTATGTGATTTTGGGGTGTTTTACAATAATTGATGCATCCTCTCCTATCTTTCCCATCTTTGTCAAAGGCCTCGAAAAACCCAAGTCCTTGGGTTATGGCATCGTCATCTCTCTCATTTGAACTTCGAAGCTATTAATCATCTTGCCAGACATGGTCTTATTCGAGGTCTCCCTAAGCTCAAGTTTGAAAAGGACCATTTGTGTTCTGCATATGCATTAGGCAAGAGCACGAAGAAACCCCACAAACCCAAATCGGAGGACACCAATCAAGAAAAACTATATCTGTTACACATGGATCTGTGTGGACCAATGCGTGTCGCGAGTGTCAATGGAAAGAAGTACATCCTTGTTATTTTCGATGATTTAATCTGATATACAGTGTGGTAAAATGCTGTGCGAACAAAAGATGAAGCTCCAGCTTTTATTATCAATTTTTTGGAAGATGATCCAAGTATGACTTAAGGAATCCCGTCTGACGCTCAGAACAGTAAAGGAACTGAGTTTGTTATCAAACAATGACGTGAATAATAATGATAAGGTTGGCATCTCTCTCATGAAAAAAAACCTCTTAAAATTCCCCGCTCGTCCACAGCACACACTGGTGTTGTAGGAACGAAGACAAACTAATGATAAATTAAGCAGCCCGCACAAAGTAAAATTTTAATTATAAGACACCCGCTCAATTAATTCTAATGTGCCGAAGCAGTATCCTAAAGCCTGTTGATACCCAAAAAACGTTCCATGATACGCCCCCGTCAACACGGTAAAACAACCCATACCGATCTTCTGCACAACAAACCTCCCGACCTATCATATCTTCATGTGTTTGGTGCACTCTGCTACCCAACGAATGATAGCGAGAACTTGGGCAAGTTACACAAACCGAAGGGCCGAAAAAGGTTAATTATAAATTGCTATGCACCCACGAAGAAAGCAAATTACGGATTTACAACAGACGTACCAGACGAATACTTGAAACCATTCAACGTTGGACTTTTTGGTGAAGCTAACTATAAGGCTCTTGAACACATTAGTTCAGACTTGCTCTTCCCTGCAATTGACTTTCAGCAAACAAATCAGTTTCAGGACTGTGGCCAAACCTCATCCATACTAACATCCGTTTTACCACCTACGCGAACTAACAGGGTTATCCTGTTTCAGACCGTTGTTCGATGAATATCTCAAATCCTTCACCTAGTGGTTGACAACCAGCTCCAAAGTTGTTGCTCCAATGAATTAAAGTAAATGTCCAGTTCTTGCTGACTCAACCGGTTCACCTTCATCAACTACAGTTGACCAAGATGCACCATCTCCAAGTAATTCTCAGAACAACACCGCAAAACCGAACTCTAGACAAATCCAAACTAAGTTTAAAGAAGATAATCATATATTGAAGTTGCAATATGGGTACTGATCCCTACTTTGGTGATCTAATTCCGAAATCCCCTCTGATCAATCTCATCATCGGAATCTATACTAATACAATTTGGCAACCCAATCACCAAATTTCTGAACATAAATACAAATGGAACTAAGGGAACCATCCCACTTGAAAACCTAAACGGTGAACTACGCTAGACCAGTTTCCACTTCGACTGCAATTATACATGAGCACGCTCTATTCTGTTACTAAGAACTTACCTACTGCTAATGAACCCAAGACGTATCAAGATGCTTTAGACACAACCCTGTTGTATTGAAGCAATGCAAGAAAACTTAATGAGTTTTTCGAACGACTTGAAGTATGGGAGCTCGAACCCCGACCAGACAAAGTTTCTGGTGATTACTTATGAGTGGATCTACAAAGTGAAACTAGACGAACTTG
Organism: Tanacetum coccineum; assembly: GCA_026074375.1. NCBI lineage: Eukaryota > Viridiplantae > Streptophyta > Magnoliopsida > Asterales > Asteraceae > Tanacetum > Tanacetum coccineum. The sequence goes on along the minus strand of BQNB010061206.1, from coordinate 18,116 downwards.
GATGAATTTTTGAAGAACAAAGCATGATTAGTAAGCCCGTGTTTACCCGCAAGAGGAGGGAAATCATTTTGAGATCTTTTGCTCCGGTTGCGAGATTAGAGGCTATAAGGATTTTTCTCGCGTTTGCTGCTCATATGAACATGGTCGTATACCAAATGGATGTGAAGACTGCGTTCCTGAATGGTAATATGCAGGAAGAGGTTTATGTTAGCCAGCCGGATGGGTTCGTGGATAAAGATAACCCCGATCACGTGTATAAGCTAAAGAAAGTTTTTTATAGGTTGAAACAAGCTCCACGCACATGGTATGATATGTTGTCTTCGTTCTTGATATCCCAAGACTTCTCCAAAGGCTCAGTGGATCCTACATTGTTCATCCGCAGAGACGGCAAGGAATTACTTCTGGTACAAATTTATGTCGATGATATTATCTTTGCTGCATCTACACCTGAACTTTGTGATCTATTTTCTAAAATCATGTGTTCAAAATTTAAGATGTCAATGATGGGCAAAATCTCATTTTTCTTAGGATTACAGATTTCTCAAAGTCCCAGAGGCATCTTTATTAACCAGTCAAAATATGCCCTTGAATCTTTAAAGAAATACGATTTTGACTCTTGTGACCCAATGGATACTCCAATGGTGGAGAAATCCAAACTGGATGAGGATAAAGAAGGGAAAGCCATAGATCCGTCACACTATCGTGGTATGATTGGCACCCTCCTTTATCTTACAGCCAGTAGACCTGACCTACAATTTGCTATATGCATGTGTGCCCGGTATCAGGCTCGGCCTACCGAAAAGCACTTAAATGTGGTAAAAAGGATCTTTCGGTATCTAAAAGGAACCGTGCATCGGGGTCTATGGTATCCGAACGATTCTTCGATTGCTCTAACAGTATTTGCAGATGCGGATCATGCTGGTTGTCAAGATACACGCCGTAGCACTTCTGGTAGTATGCAACTTTTGGGTGATAGACTTGTTAGCTGGTCATCTAAAAAGTAGAAAAGCGTTGCGATATCCAGTACGGAAGCTGAATATATTGCTTTGTCCGGCTGTTGTGCTCAAATCCTTTGGATGAGATCACAGCTTACCGACTATGGCTTTGGATTCAATTAAATTCTAATGTACTGTGATAACAAAAGCGCTATTGCCTTATGCTGCAACAACGTTCAACATTTCAGATCCAAGCATATAGACATCAGATTTCATTTTTTCAAGGAGCATGTTGAGAATGGGGTGATCGAACTTTACTTTGTCAATACGAAGTATCAACTAGCAGACATCTTCACTAAAGCTCTTGGCCAAAATAGAATTGAATTTCTAATCAACAAGTTGGGAATGTGAAGTTTTACGCCGGAGACTCTGAAACAATTGGCAAATGAAGTTGATGAATAGTAGTGGTACCTATTCAAATATCCTGTATCATATGTATATATTTTAAAACCATAAATATGTATATATTTTAAAACCATAAAAACCAAAAAGATTTTTCATTTTTCAAAATTTTTATAAAAACGAAATACAAAAATATAAAAAAAATGAAAAAATATAAAAAGAAGATAATAAAGCATGTCTTTTAAAAATCGATAACAATTTAGCGTCCTTAATAAATGTCAATTCGAATAATACATGATACGAGGCTGTATAAATGAAGTTCGAGCAGAAGTTGGCAAATGTTTGTCAACATGCCAAATCGCTTGCTATTATTTTAGATATAAACGCGGACATATCATAAAGGCAAGTATTTCATCAAAAAGGAAACTTGACCTCTCAACGGGAATTTATTCTCGGGCATGGTCTACTTTATGACCATGTAAAGGCTTGTGATTACTTTGCATCACAACCCGTGCTTCCTATATAACCATAAGTGTACGCGTCAGTGCACTTATGTGTTAAAATAAGAGAAATCTTATTTTTGTGTTTGTTGTTTTTCAAAAATATAACATTGCTTCATCAGAAAATGCTTTTTCAAGACATTCGACTTCTCAAACAACGACTACAGCTCTTTAAATAGAAAATGGGTCATTATTTGAGGGGGAGAAAAAGTCAAATTTCTTCTTCAAAATAAAAATGTGCTTAAAGGGAAAAAGGTTTTTAAACAATAACGGACTAGCAATATTGAGGAAAGTTAATTTACTTTAGCTTATGTGTGCCTTAATTGTTATGTGTTTATGCCTTTAGGAAATATTTTGCAAAAGTTAAGTCTATAGGTATGATAGTTTAAACATTAGGGACTAATTGTGCTATGTGTTTAACTTGTATATGCCTTATAAAACTTTGATATGCAAAATAAATGGATATTGAAATTAGAGGGGCTAAATGTGTTCAAAACAAAAATTGTTTAATACCAACCCACCCTCCCCGTCCCTTTTACACACACAAACACACACTTAACTTAAATTTTTTCCTCCCTCTCACTCGATCGATCGCCAATCCTCATTCAATCATCTCAAGTTGTTTTCAAGCCTAAGGTATAATAAGAAATGTGTTCTCTAACACCTAATCTACTCGTGTCTCAAAGGAATTGGTGTTTCATCCAAGTTGGAACTCAAAATCCCTAATTCACCAATTAGGGTTCTTGAAAATTCAAAGTGGTTAAAACACCAAATTGATTAAGGGGTTTTGTAGCTTTAGGTGTTCCTAGCACTTGTTTAAAACAATTTTAATTATAATCATCATTTGCTTATGTTCTTGTTAATCTTAGATGTGAAAATTTAGGTTTTTGAGTTTCAATGTAAGTTGTTAAAGGGTTTTGTGTGGGAATGTTATTTTAAGACTTCCTGATTATGTTTGAATGATAGTTTCGAACAATTACTTGTGATTCATTGAGGGTTCATGCTTAAGTTGATTTACATCGTTCGTTTTTGCTCATACTTATTGTGTTTTTGCTTAAATGTTGCTAGTTTAGTGCCTCAATAATACGTTTAACTCATTGAATGCTAAAAGAACATATGTGAGTGTATACACTGACTTGTATGTCAAATGATAAAAATGAACCGAACAACCCACTCTCGTTGGAACCGAACAACTCATTGAATGAAGGAACCGAACAACTTTTTGATAGTAGGAACCGAACAACCTTGTAGGTAGTAAGAACCGAACAACCTTGTAGGTAGAAGGAACCAAACAACTATAATGTAGTAGGAGCTGAACAAACTATGTTATAGAAGGAACCGAACAACTACAGTGATAGTAGGAATCGAACAACCTTGTAGGTAGAGGGAACCGAACAACTTTATACATGGGAACCGAACAACTCATTGTAGGAGGAACCGAATAACTTTTGTGCACAGGAACCGAACAACTCATTGAAGAAGGAACCGAACAATTTTTGTGTACGAGAACGGAACAACTCATTGTAATAGGAACCGAATAACTAAGGTCTAGTAGGAACCGAACAATTAGTTCATTAAGGAACCGAACAACTAGTTTAAAAGACCCAAAACACTTAAGATCAAATTGTCATTTTAAAAGGCGAATTAACAATCTTAACTAGGGAGATAATTCAAATTGGTTAATTATTCACTTCACCAAGTTAAGTTAGCTTAAGTTGTCATTTCAAAATGAATAGATCTTAATAAGTGCAAAAATTCTTAAAGATCCTAAAACATCGTTCTCATCATGAATCCACTTTACGTGCTCACTCAATAGGTCTCTATAGTATATTGTATAAAATTGGTTGTGCATAAACTGTATTGATCCTATCTTAGCAGAATCATGAACACTACAAAAGAACAACAAAAAGAGTTGGATGATGCTCTTGTCGCACCTGAAAACCGTCCCAAGATAGGGAAAAACAATCTCCGACTGAGCTCAAATCTCAAATCCAAGGAACCTACTATTCAAATGGTACTATATGCTCTCAAACTCACTCTATTCTACAAAGGCATTTGAATCACCTGCTGAATGTTCCTGAGATATACATGCAAGAATTTTGGGTCACTGTCACCGGACATCACTCGTCACTTCGTTTCAAGTTGGATGGCAAAAGTCACACAGTTAATGTTGACAACTTCAGATATATGCTCAAAATTTGCCCCAAACTCCCTGGTCAAAAATTTGAAGAACCTCCACTTGCAGAGGATATTCTATCTTTTATCAGAGATCTTGCACACACTGGTGAAATCAAGTTTTTATCTGATGTCAATGTTAACCACATGCATCAACCTTGGAGATCATTTGCTGCCATAATCAACAAGTGTCTAAGTGGAAAACTGACTGCTCTGAGAAAGTCCTTCGCCTCTCACGTTGCTCCAATTCTTTAGGCTGTATCACAACAAGCAGGTTTGACTATGACTATCACTATGGAAGACTTGGTAATAATCATGAGGAGAACAAGAATTCTAAAAAGACCAATGACATGTATTATCCACGTTTCACCAAATTCATTATCGACTACTTCATGTCAAAGGATCAAGCAATTCCAAGGAGAAACAAGATGTTTTGGCATTATGCCAAGGATGACTTCATGTTCACCACCATAAGAGTCATTTCAAAACATAAGGACACACAAGAATACGGTGCTATTCCTCCCATCAACACTTGACCAATCAAGCCATGTTGGAGTCCGAAGCTTTCAAGACTTACCGTGCTTATGGTACTGGTGAAAAGGCTCCCAAGTCAAAAGCTACAAAGAAAAAGACTGACTCTGAATCATCTCCAAAGACAAAGCCTTCTCAAGCTTCCAAAGGTAAAAGAATCAAGAATTCAGCTAAGGGAGATAAGCCTTCTACAACAAAGTTAAAAGGTTTAACAGTGTTATCTGAAGTTGCATTATCTGAAGCAGAACAAATGAAGTTGGCAACCAAACTAAAAAATAAAAAAAAAAAAAAAAAAAAAAAAAAGAAAAAAAAAAAAAAAAAAAAAAAAAAGAAAAAAAGAAAAAAAATATAAATAAAAAAAAAACCAGAAAAAAAAAAAAAAAAAATAAAAAAAAAAGAAAAAAAATAAAAAAAAAAAAGAAGTATGATATAATTCCACGTCTCTCATGCTAAGTCGGGCTCATGTGATGGAGTGACTTACAGTCAAAGGTTCCTGATGAGCAACAACAAAATAGATCTGGTACAAATGAAGGAGCTGGTGACAAACCAGAGGTTCCTAATGTACCCGAATACAGATCAGAGAGTGAAGAAGAATCCTGGCAATGATGATAATGATAATGAAGACGATGATGAAGAGAATGACAGCCAAAGAACTAAATCAGATGATGAAGGAGATGATTTTGTTCACCCAAACTTGTCCACATACAAACTAGATGATGAGGAAGAAGAAAAAGAAGAAGAAAAAGCAGAAGATGATGATGAAGTGATTTCTGATCAGAAAGTTTCAACACCACCTGATTATGAACTCACGGAGGAAGATGAAAATCAAGAGGATGATGATACTATGGGAGAGGATAAAGAAGATGAAGAAAATGGGAACTGTACGGAGACTTGAATCTTAACTTGGATAGACAAGATGCTGAAATGATGGATGCTCAAACTAATCAAGAAACGGAAGAAGCTCAGGTGACTCTAACTACTGAGCTTCTAGTAGTGCAACAACAAAGCTTCTCTGTTTCATCAGATTTGGTGGCTAAATTCATTAATCCCTCTCCGGATACAGGTATCGACTCTATTTTAAATCCAAATGCAGCAGTTTCCATCACACCTTCCTCTGCCACTATCATACCTCAAATACCCATTCCAATCATCCAACCTCAACAACAAACACATGATTCCACAACAAACATAACAACTCCAACAACAACAACTATGCCAGAGATCCCAAACTTTGCATCCCTATTCGGCTTTGAACGTAAGGTATCCTCATTAAAGTCTGACCTGTCTAAACTCAAACAAACTAATCAATTTACTAAAGCGTTATCATCTGTTCTGAGAATTGTTGACAAATAACTTGAGACTAAGGTAAAAGATACGTTAGATGTGGCTGTTCAGTTGAAATCAGACAAGCTAAGAGAAGAAGCTCAGGCAGAGAATCAAGACTTCTCACACACTTGACCCCAATGTGCGTAAAGAATATCAAGGAGGCAAGTTCAAAGCTCAAACCTCCAAAATATGAACAAGTTAATAAATTAAGTTACCGAAACTCTGGAAGTCTGAAGTTTTGGTTAGAACAACCAATCAACCTCAGACGACTTACCAGTAGCCTCTTCGGCACTCAGAATCTCGAGTTAAAAAAGATTCTCATGGATAAAATGGAGGAAAATAACTCTATTGACAGATCCGATGTTCAGAAGAATCTTTACAGAGTGTTACTCGAAGCATAGAAATATGACAAAGACCTTCTCTCCTCATATGGTAAGGTTGTGATTCTAAAGAGAAGACGTAATGATCAAGACAAAGATGAAGAACCCTCCGTTGGATCAAACCGAGGGTTGAAGCGATAAAGATCAGGCAAGGAAGAGTCATCAAAAAAGCAAAACTACCAAAGAAAGTCAAAGTCAACAGGCTCTTCCAAAGTACGACCAGATCTCACCAAAAATCATCAGGCAGAGTCTGTCAAGAAAGGAGCATATATCCAAGGGTTGATGATCGGAAGAACCAGTCATCAAGAGTTTTGATACAGGATATGATGAAGTAGCTCCTGTCAAGAGGCAACAAATGTTGATGAACGATTGTGGAATCCACTGGCTCTCGAACTCCTGATCGAGAATGGAACCAAACAAAGATGGTTGACGACCGACCTCCTTAATAGTGGATGACTAAGTTGGCACAAGCTTCAGGCACAACATCCTCATTTAATGAGTTTCTGGCTACTCCCATCAATTTCTCTGCTTTTATAATGAATCGGCTCAACATTCAACATCTAACTCAAGATCTGTTGACGCGGATAAATTCAAACATCTGATCTCATTAAAGTGACGTGCAAGGAGTGTTTAGGAGTTAGAATACCTAATCTGGAAGAAGTATCAAAGCTACTCAATTATCAGTTAGATTTGGCATAATCCTAAAGGAAAGACCTACCCCTATATACTTAGGCAAGCCACTTCCTTTAAATTCCGGATGCACGAGGTTGTTAAATCATCCCTTATGATCACTTCATCAACAATGATCTTGAATATCTAAAAGGAGGAAGCTCAAGTCGCAAATACATAATGTAACACCCTCAAATCTGAGCATGCAGCGGAATGTTTGAATATCCGAGAGCGTTACATTATTGGGTCAATAGCACAAGATCTGAGAACGACTACTAAACGTGTCGTTGAAAAAGATACATTGGATTAACAAAATACTTGTTTGTTACATAAGCTATGCTTCATAATTGTTCAAACAATATAAATAAAGATTTCGGTTTATAACAATTTATCCCCAAAGTGTAATAAGACCCCAAATCTTAAGTGTTGACACCTTCATTTTATGAACTCCCATGTATCCTCTCACCTCTGGCCTTATTGACCTGAAAAACATGCTAAAAATGTCAACCATAAAGTTGGTGAATTCATATTTATGTAAATCGATTGTATGACCGGCAAGATTTCCAAGTGTATGATTAAGCAACAAATGCAAACATCAAAAAAAAAGTAATTACGTTTTCCTAAGCTCATGACACCGAAGCTCGACATATATGAAGGCAAAATATACATTTGCCAACAAGTGTCCGTGAATGATGTGCTAACCCTGCAACATCCCAGATTCGACATGGTATGCGTTCATTCCTAGTGATAGCTAGTCACCCGAACGGGGATTGTCAATCCCTAATAGATCTATCAAACATTCCGCGCCACACAATGTAATTTCCCAAACACACATCTATCAATCAACAGTTCAATGATTAATGACATAATGGGTTATAGCAACTTAGGCAAACACGTAATCAAGGTATAAAATGTATCACTTGCGACCAATTTGTAAACAGAACATGATTCTATCACCCCAAGGATGTAAATCATTTAAATAATTGTAAAGCATGGGGCTATGAACTCACCTTAGCCGGTAGTTCTCTGAATGATAACAAGTATCCAAGTAGGTAGTGGATCACACCGTTAAGTACCTAAGTAAGTACGGTCAAGTCTTAGTTTACACATTTAAACTAACGACTCATTGTATAAACTAAATCCCATTTTAAGTTTATATATACCGTTATCACTTGTGTGGTGACACACAAGATTATTGTATTTATAGTTTCGATGGTTCTCGAGAAACGTGAAATCATTATTAATAAATATACTTATTTATTAACTTGTTATTAAAGCCGTCGATGTCCGAACATCTTAGTGTTCGACCGACGTGTTAAGTGTTTCATTTGTTTCACTTTTGTTCACTAACATACCCTTAGGTTTCTAGTTGTTACACTTTTAGTCCCTAGGTTTATAAATATACCCTTTTATATTTTAAACCCTTTTAGTTTCAAAAGTGACATAATTAGTCCCTTGAGTTTACAAAGAGTAGTTTTTGATCCTTATAATTTCACTTAGCTCCCTAAGTCTTAGAATGTTGCAAGAATGGTCCCTAGAGTTATTGTAATTCGAAAAATAACAAAACTAATCCTTCAAGTTTCGAAATTTACGTTTTTAGTCCCTTGACTTGCGAAAATTCCATTTTAACTCCGAATAAATCCCAACGAGTGGCATTTCATCTCGTTAAGTCCATATAAGTAGTAAAAAGTTGTTTCGGCTAGAGAATAAGCATTTCGAGCTTATTTTGGCTTAACGGGCCTTGTTGGGCCCGTTAAGGTCCGTTTAGGGTTTTAACGATCCATTTTAGTTTTAATAAGTCCGAAAGTCTATAATAAGCTTATGAGGGGCTGTTAAGCTTAAAATAAGCTCGGTGAGCTTATTGAAGCTTATTTCGAGCTTATTGGGCCCGAAAGCCCAATAGCTCACTCGACAAACACCCTTAAGGTTTCATGGGCTTTGCTAGTTCCTTTTCCATTTAAATTTAGCTCAAACACACTGTTTGTTCTTTCAGCTAATTCCCAAATAAGCCAATAACCTAATAAGCCATCACTAATGGCTGGTCTTGGGCCCGTTAAGTGCCTCGGTAAGGTTTTAAAGGGTCTTGTTGGTCAATTGGGTCCGTTTAAGCTCAATTAGGTTTAATAAGGGTGAGTGAAGTTATGTAGAGAAAGTGTCACTTTGTGAAAGTCGTTTGCTTTATAAGCTTATCCAGACAAGCTAATAAGCAAACTGTTGTGGCCTATTGGGGCCCGATAGAGACCCCGAAGTGTGTCCTAGGGTTGGGCCTTCATCCCTTGCGCGGGTCCAATGACCTTCTAGGATTGTTTTAGAATGCTTCTGCTTTGGTTGCTTAAGGTCTCTCGAATAACGCTGTGGAGGAAGCTTATTCGTCGGCCTATGGCTTATGTTCTATGGACACGTAATGGGCTAGATGGAATCACTAGGTGCGTTTGACTACACGATGCATGCCAGAAGGGCCCTTTAAGGTGTCATGAATTCCCTATTAAAGCTCAGTTTAAGCCCGTGTATAAGCACAAAGACACCTAATAAGCTGTATTATCGTTATTTGGCTTATGAGCGTCGTATTGGACTCTCAGCGTTGGGCTCGTGTAACAGGCTACGGGTCCCTCTGAGGCCCGTTGCTTCCCTTATGGCCTTCAAAGTTATAATTGGAAAGGTCCCTATGGGATAAAAGTGTTTATGCATTTTAGCTCCTAAACACTCGCCTCTTTCATGAAGTATTTATTAGGGTCGTGTACCGCATAAACTAAGCCGTCAAACTCTTTTACAATGAAAGTTACTGTTGGTTTTACTTATATTTCGAAACGTTTTTCCCCAACCCTAACTCGCCACTAGTCCACGTTCGCTTTGGTCCTTGTGTTTTAACCCTACACAACCGTCGTTATTTATATATGCGAAGCTCTGCTAGCATAGCTAAAAATATTACTCGACATATTGACATAATATAAACCATCAAGCGAGTAGAAAATGGAATAATGCATGAGTTAAGTTCGACTTACAAGGGTCCAAGACTTTCCTTGGTGGTAAGTTGGGACGTTGACTACCCCCACTATACACCACAAACGTGTATATTTCAAGCTCCAAGGTTATATCGCCAAACCCTATAGCTCGTAATTTCTTTTTATAAGTCTTGTAAGATAACCCATGAAGTTTGGTAGGTTTCAGAATGAGGTGATGAGGGTGTTTCGTGGTTTATGTGTCCCGAACACGAGAGATAGTGAATGTTTTAAGTGTTTATTAGTTAAAGAAGGGTTTAAGTGTATGTGTGAGAGTATAATTTATAGTCAATAACTCAGTTACATTCTCTTATTACCTAACCATAACCAAACCGTGCCCTTAGGAAGTATGTTTTTGTGAAGTTTTAGTTAGTTGCATCCTTGTATTAGCCCAACACTAAAGTACTGCATTAATGACTAAGGATTTACAAATTTTACCTTAGCTAGGAAATCTTATGAGTATTATGTGACTCACCTTAGGTCCTTGGTTGTTTACCGCAAGGCATTCAAGAGAGGAAAAGGAGAGAAGTGGGTCTATAATCTTCTTAATAATTAACTAGTAGGAACATTAGGACTCATACATAAATTTAACTCTTGTATTTACTAATACTTTATAAAAGATCATTAGGAAGATGAGCTAGCTAATGTATTACCATAGAACTAGTTTTTTTTAATGAGTTACACTTGTCACATTCGGCATTAAGGTGATATTAACACAAGACATTTGTTAATTTTGTGTTTTAGGCGTTTCAAGCTGAGTATCGGTTTTGAGTCTGGATTCTAAGAAATTTTCCGGTGCGTCCAAAGTAAATTTGTATCAGCGAAACCCCCCGTAACACCTTTTTAACAGTGACCATAAAGAATAAAATACGCAAATATATAAATAATTATTCTCAAAATAATTATTTCTTACATTGTTTGATTAAACCAATAATTTATTTGGTGGACCGTGTCTACATTCATTGATTATTTCTAGTCTACGCGGTTTAGCTTAAAAGTAAACATTAAAAGTAAACGCGTACCGGACTAAAATAAATAGTGATCATTAATATCGTCGAACAATGTGCACGAAATGAGAAATGTTAAATAGAAGCAACTAACGCATCACTAATAAAGTTTATTATATCACCCTTGGGTTACAAAACCCTGAATAGTCTCATAATTCTGGAATAGAAAGTGCAAAGTGTTTTTTCTAGTATGGATTGCAAAAAAACTTGTGTTTTAAAGGGTAAAAGATTTTTTTATCGTGTCAAACCATTTAGAAAGAAGCATGCAACATCTTGTATCAATGAATTTTATAAACAAAATTTATAAAAACACATTATGGACTATAATATATCTATCATAGTATCATGGAAAGATTTTATATCGGATGTAGAGCCGAATCTACTTTTGACTTTTTTGCATTATAAAATCCAATAATAAATCTAATTATCGATCAATGCATTAGTCATGTTTATATTGATTTTTTCCCGAAAACCCTTTGCTTGTGATGTGATAACAATACATAATAGAATTATCAAAAGCAAACAAATAAAACATAACAAACTTAAAACATATATCCGACTTAACACATTAATCACATACCACATGCATAACCAATTGATTAGTATACCTAAAATCTATGTGATTATAAATTAAAAACACATAGTCATAAAAAAAAACCCTTCAAAACAATAAATATTTACTATAGATCACTTCCTGAGATGTAACAGAAGTCTTCTCGAGCCTAGCTCAAACTATAAAAAGTTGTAGATTCACAAGTGTGGACCAAGCCCACGAAAAAATTTAAATATTGTTTTTTTTTCGATATCGGATGAATTTATTATGAATTTTTTTACTAACAGGTGTCATAACACTTACGAAAAACGTAAAATTCAACTAATACACATCAAGATCCGATTTTTATCATCAATTATGCATGTTTAACACTTAACAATTATTATACATTCATATATCATATATCACATGTCATCATCCATGGTAAACTTGCAAGATTCACCATGGATCTCATCAAATTAACATTTAATAAAGCGAGAAGATTCATATTAACAATTAATACATACCGATTATTAACAATTAATCTACGATATCCATCAAATAAAAATTGCATACATCTTAGGGTTTTGTCTAATTAATTTTATTAACCCTAATTAGGGTTTATGAACACAAGATCATCAAATAAAAATTAAGACAACATCAAAACCTAGCAATTTTTAACGTTCTTGATAACAATTATGTAATTTATAGATCTATATGACCGGCTCTTGACGCCACTGTTGGAATTAGTAGACATTAAGATCATATTAACTATTAATAAATACGAGCACGCAGCGGAAGACTAGCACGTAAGATCATTCACATAGTCATATAAATTAACATAATAATAATAAAAGAAAAGCGTACCTTTTAGCAAATCTTGAATTAATAAATCAAGAACAATATAAGATCAAAGTATGATCTCTCTTTGGATTCGTACACACGTTTGTTAGCGATTCAATTAGAATGCTAGTTCTTTTATAAACAATAAGCAAAACAACTTACTTTAAGTTGATTAATCAAATCGGTTTTCCCACTTGGTTGGGTGTAGTCGATTGACTCAACACGAGAGAAGGGGAAGAGAAAAGAAGTTTTGCTTTTAGGGTTTCACCAAAAGATATATCAAAACAATGAGCCTTGATTTGTTTATATAGGCATAAGGAATTTGTTATAAGGAAACAAATTCCCACCTCCTCTTGTTGAGGTATAACCGGCCCCAAACACAAGCCCACAACCCAAGCCAAAACTTCCCTTTTCTCATTATTTAACATTAAGTCCTTTATGTTAACATTTAACGACCGTTAAATAAATTCCGTTAAGTAACTAATTAATTAACGACCGTTATCTTATTATTTACACAATTAATATAAATTAATTAATTATATTTATTGAATCCAAATGCTATCGTGTGCGTCTCCAAAGGCCCGAGTCGCATTCCAGACATATATTATTTACGTGTACATTCTTTCAATACTTTGTGACATTTATTGATGACGCTTCTAGGTTCTGTTATGTTTATTTATTACATCCAAAGAATGAAGCATTAGATAAATTCAAAGTATTCAAAACTGAAGTTGAATTACAACAAGGGTCCCAAATCAAAAGATTTAGGACCGATAGGGGAGGTGAGTACATGGATACTCTGTATTTTCAGTCTGTTGGTATTATCCATAAAACGACTGCCCCCTATACTCCACAACAAAATGGTATATCTGAAAGGAAAAATAGAGTACAAAAAGAAATGGTTAATTCCATGTTGTCCTACTCAGGACTGAGTTAAGGTTTCTGGGGTGAAGCTATGTTAACAGCTTGCTATTTATTAAATAGGGTTCCCAATAAAAGGAACATGATTACCCTTATGAACTTTGGACTAAAAGGAAACCAAACCTGAACTAACCTAGGGTTTGAGGTTGTAGGGCAGTTGTAAGACTCCCTGATCCAAAGCTAAAAACTTTAGGTGAAAGAGGCATTGAATGCATCTTTGTTAGATATGTTAAGCATTCCAAGGCTTTTAGGTTCTATGTTATTAAGCCAAATGATTCAGTTTTAATTAACTCTATAATTGAATCAAGGGATGCAATCTTTGATGAGAATTAATTCTCATCAGTCCCTAGACCAAGTCTCAGGATTCCTAATGGAACTGAAGACATTGGTGGTTTAGTGGTCCCTGACGAAGTCACTGAAGAGGTTGTTCAACAACCTAAACCTGAGCTTAGAAAAAGCAAAAGGAATAGGACTCCAAAGGATTTTGGACCTGAATTTCAATTATACTTAATTGAAGGAACAAGGGATGAGGTCTTTGACCAACACTCCTATTGCTTTAATGTTAAGGATGATCCTAAGACATTTGATGAAGCAATGAAGTCTCATGATGTTGCTTTCTGGAAAAAAGCAATTAATGATGAGATGGACTCTATCATAGGCAACAACACTTGGGTGTTGGTTGATCTACCTCCAGGTTGCAAACCTCTTGGTTGCAAATGATTCTTCAAAAGAAAACTGAAGGTAGATGAAACTATTGAAAAGTTCAAGGCAAGGCTGGTCATTCGGGGCTTTAAACAAAAGTCAGGTATAGACTACTTTGATACTTATGCTCTAGTGGCACGTATTAGTACCATAAGACTGCTGATTGCTATTGCATCAATTCACAATCTGATTATTCATCAGATGGTTGTGAAGACAACTTTCTTGAATGGTGACTTGGATGAGGAAGTATATATGAACCAACCTTAAGGCTTCATCATGCCTGGCAATAAAAACAAGGTGTGTAAACTGATTAAGTCTTTATATGGACTGAAGCAGACACCTAAGCAATGCCATCAAAAGTTTGATGAAGTGGTTTTGTCTAATGGTTATTTACTTAACCAAGCTGACAAATGTGTATATAGCAAATTTGATGAATCTGGTAAAAGAGTCATCATTTGTCTATATGTTGATGACATGTTGATCTTTGGCACTGACCAAGTTCAGGTTGACATGACAATGGAATTTTTGTCATCAAGGTTCTCTATAAAGGACATAGGGGAGGCTGATGTTATCCTGGGTATAAGGATTAAACATGAAAGTAATGGTGTAGCAATTTATCAGTCTCATTATATTGAGAAGGTACTGAAGAAATTCAATTACTTTGATTGCACTCCAGTAAGTACTCCTATGGATACAAGTGAGAAGTTGATGCCCAATAATGGTCAGGCTGTATCTCAACTTGAGTATTCTAGGGTAATTGGCTGCTTAATGTATGCCATGACTTGTACAAATCCTGATATTGCATTTGCTGTGGGAAAATTAAGCAGGTATACTAGTAACCCTGGTACTCAGCACTAGGAAGCAATTCAGAGGCTACTGAAGTACTTGAAGAAAACCATAGACTATAGATTGATGTATAATGGTTATCCTTCAGTGTTGGAAGGTTACACTGATGCAAGCTGGATCAGCAACACTGAGGACAATTCATCTATCGGTGGCTGGGTATTCCTGCTTGGTGGTGGTGCAATTTCTTGGGCTTCCAAGAAGCAAACTTGCATAACTGGTTCAATAATGGAATCTGAATTTGTGGCTTTAGTAGCTGCTGGTAAGGAAGCTGAATGGTTGAAAAACTTGCTCCTTGAGATTCCACTGTGGGTCAAATCTATGACACCTATTTCTATCCGCTGTGATGGTGCTGCTACATTGGTGAAGGCTTATAGCCAGATATATAATGGGAAGTCTAGACACTCAGGTGTTAGACATAACATGATTCGTGAGCTTATCACGAATGGGGTGGTATCTATAGAGTTTGTGAGGTCTCAACAAAACTTAGCTGATCACTTGACGAAGGGATTGGCTAGTGACTTTGTTATAAAGTCTGATGAAGGGATGGGATTAAAGTCCAACTAAGTCGATGAATGCTAGGACACCTAACTCCCTGCTGAAGAAACTTAGCAGCTGAGTTCAATGTGGAAAGCTGAACGTTCAGTGGACTGAAGCACATGTATTTACATATCATTCCAAGGATGTGTTTGGAACCTACTGATAAAGGAGGATGAAGTTGTTAACTTCTCAATAGTTAATTTCTTTGAAAAAGTGCTTAGTAGGAGCATGAATAAAGAGGAACCACCTATATAAATGTTGAGGTTTTGCCGCCTCAAGGAGCATGGACTTTGTCTCTTGCAATATTTATGAATTGGATATGGACACATAGCTTGTATAGTGTCAGGTGTTTCTTATGTGTTTGAAAACTTGTGTGGTTTTATCTTCAGGTATTCAAATGTGTTGAAGGGTTTAATTCTTAGAACACCTTGATTCTCGAATATTTGAACATGTAATTACTAAGATGAAAATTCAATCCTCAGGACATTTTCATTTATGCACTTGTTTGTTAATGTTTATTTTTCATGCAAAGGAATTGTACTAAATTAGGGAGGAATGTTGGAAATTTAGTTTAATTGTAGGGTTCAGTTCATATAGAATAATGGGACTAGAGGTACGGAGTGTACTCACATAGGTCACTGAAAACCCTGACTCAGATAGTGGTTAAAAGGAATTCATGTCACTGATGAACTTCAACGAGTTCACTCTTTAGTGAGTAACTCATGACTAAAGGATATTCATTAGGGAGTAATCTATCAGAGGAAGTATCCTCAGTGGGTCAACTCATCAGTGAGTCTTTTCAGTATTGAACCTTCACCTTATATACTCTTCAGCGAGTTAGCTGAATGTTCAGGATGCTGAAGGAATAGCTCATTAATATGAATTTAATGACTTGCAACTGTTTTAACCGTTTCATATAGTAAGTTACAATCACGTTTAATGACCACGATTAATATGGTCATTGTAACCACTAATTCCTTAAATCAAGGAAGTCGGTTATGGAAGAGATTATACCTCCAATAATATCTCATAACTCCTTTGACTTGGGTTTTGAGTATTCCTCGATAAATAGAGGATCACAAAACTACATGAGATATAAGACATAAAACATAAACACATAGAAACGTAGGGTTCTTGATCTATGCCTAGAACAAGAACAAACACTTGGTTTTATCCCAAGGAGGTATTCGTGTAACCTAGGCATAGGGTCGAATAATCTTATTTGGAAAGTGATTACACAACTTCAAGTGATATCCGGCAACCATATCTGGTAATTAGCTAGGCTATTGATTGTCTTAACTCTCATCTGGGACACACAACAACCAACACTCCAATTAGTATGTGTGGTTGATATGTTGGCAATGGGTGCAATCATGGCTGAACTATTCATCGTTATACCGGCTGTTATGACATACATAATTCTATAATGTTTATAGTGTGTTGGGCATCTCAACAAAGCATATATCTTTTCCAAGGGGGCTTCATGGTATCCTTTTTTCTGATACTAATCCATCATAAGTTTATTGTACTCCGGCTACTCCCCTTTGGTTTTAGTTGATCAAAAAGATTTCTTGTTGATACCAGTTGCTATAACTTTACAACCATAACTTTAATTGAGTGACTAAAAAAGCAAGTAGTTCTTAATCACGTCTATAGCTTTGCCAAAGATATGATTGTGAAAATGCAAGACGAAACAGACATATAACTTTCTGGTTTAACACCTCCTTTTCTTTGCCTCTCTTCTTTGATCGGGCATCATCTTTAAATGTGACTCTCAGTCGGTGTGATTTATGGTTGACATTCCGTTTTGTAACTCATTCTCTTGAATAGATTCATCGCCTTATTGTTCTGGTTTGAAATTTGATTTTTGATGTTCTCGGTTGGTGCATCATGCCTGATGCTCCTGATGTTGATATGTAGGCAATGGGCGCAATCATGGATGAATTTTATTATATATGAACAATATGAAACTTACCAACTATATGAAGGAAGGTGAAACTGTGTGTTGTATTTCTCCACAAATCTACAATATATATAGCATACAAGGATTGGGTTTGAGCCCAAGATAACTACTAATGTACATGTAATGATGAGTAAGATTATCCTAATCATACAACTAATGATTGACAAATCATAACAATGATTGACTAATCATAATCAATGAAGATCAATTATACAGCTAACACTCCCCCGCAGTTGGAGCGGGAGGACTTCGGACGCTCAAACTGGATCGAAACTCTTCAAATAATGTTGAAGGTAACCCTTTTGTGAAAATATCCGCAAACTGATAACGAGAAGGGACATGAAGCACGCTAACCTTACCAACAACAACTAAATCACGAACAAAATGAATATCAATCTTAATAGGTTTTGTACGCTGATGCTGAACCGGATTAGACGACAAATACACAACACTAACATTGTCATAGTAGACCAGGGTAGCAGAGGACAGTGGAGTATGTAACTCACGTAAAAGATTCCTTAACCAACAATTTTCAGCAGCAACAACATTGGCAACACTACGATACCCTGCTTTGGCACTAGACCGAGAAAGCGTTGGCTGACGCTTAGCGGACCAAGATAGTAAATTGTTGCCAAGAAATACACAATACCCTGAAGTCGATCTCCGAGTGGTGGGACAACCAGCCTAATCCGCATCAAAATAAGCAACCAAATCTATGGTAGATGAAGAAAATAACTGCAAACCATAATTCAGAGTACCCTAAACATACCGCAAAATCCTCTTAAGAGCAGAGAGATGAGGCTCCTGAGGATCATGCATATGAAGAAAAACCTACTAAACTGCATAAG
>BQNB010061205.1:2726-35967 GCA_026074375.1 Tanacetum coccineum | reverse complement strand
CGTTCTTTGCGAGGATGCTCTTTTGCGATGATGTTTCTCGAAAGCAATT
Organism: Tanacetum coccineum; assembly: GCA_026074375.1. Taxonomy (NCBI): domain Eukaryota; kingdom Viridiplantae; phylum Streptophyta; class Magnoliopsida; order Asterales; family Asteraceae; genus Tanacetum; species Tanacetum coccineum. Next base: position 35,918 of record BQNB010061205.1, on the reverse strand, counting down.
TCTGTTTCCCTGGAGTGAGAACTTTAGTATAGCTTTCCGTGTCTCTGCGGCTGCTATGATATGACATGTGCCTTGAATCTCTCGAATGTGCGAACACATTCTTCTCCTTGTCTCCTAGCCTGTGAAATACACCTTTCTCCAATCTTCTGAACATTGTTCTTCTTTCCGGATCCTTGTCCCTTGGTGATTTGGAACGACAGTGCCTTGGTTCCGGGCTTCCAGAAATGATATGAGCACACCTAGGTCCCAGCCTTTCCTTAAGGCTCCTTCTTCTACTCGGCGTTCCTGACTCGGAATGTCGTGAGGCCTCTTTAAAGTTAAGGCGAGCTTTTACTGCTTTAAGCTTTTCTTGCTGCACCTTTTCTTGGTGCATCTTTTCAGCTATGATTAGTAGAATCTGATGGTAATTCTTGTCACAGTATTCTCGCATGGCTTCGTCAGAAATAGGCCTGGCCAAGTCTTGCGGAGCTTTCTCCTTTCCTAGTGTGTTCCTCACGGAGGACGTGGGCTGGCTAAGTGGAGTTTGCTCGTTAGTGCTCATGGTGAGTATTTTAGGGAACGCGGTTGCATTCCGGTCCCACGAATGGCGCCAACTTGTTAGTACAAAATATGGGTTGGGGTATGAAGCGGACTAAACAGGGGCTTACTGGACTTGGCTAATGAGCTATTAGTGGATTGGATCTTGCACTAGAGCAAGTAAGGGATATGGAATCTTGCACAAATGAGAAGAAACCGTCAGTCTTACCGTGGGGCCGGACTCCACGATTGAACTCCGGCGTAAAAGTAAGTATTCATGTTGTCAGAAATGTGTGTGTGATGAAGAATGTCAGAGAAAATGTGTACCTTGTAGTGTGTCAGAGGGCTCCTATTTATAGGGAAGTCTGGTACTAGGGTTTCCTAGTATTTCGCTTATAGTTGTAGTGGCCAGAGTGTGACCCTTGTCGGGCAAGGATCCGCGTTCAATCGTGATTGCGGACGCGGATCTCCTTCCGTGGATGATCTGCGGAGGCGGCCCAAACCCGCTCGCGTCCGTCTTGCTATGCCCGAGCCGTGCCAGTGCGATTCTGGGCTTAGTCTTGGCCCGCTTATTTGCTTAGTTGGGCCCAGAGCCCATTGTGGCAATAAGGCCCGGGCCTCTGGTATGCCTATTATACGTCATCAGTAAACAACATTTTATTTTATTTTGAAAAGTTGTGTACACTGAATTTATTCAGTAACTTCACAGATTCTCAATAGCAACATTACACGTTTAGGAATCAAATTTCGAAAACAATTGACTTAAAGATGTTTGCAGATTTTTTTTTCCATAAGAAACTTTGTGATGTTAAAAACGTATTTGGAAATGGAAAAAGTTGTCATATAAACAACAGTAACAAATTAAACTGTCACGCTAAGATTTAAATCCTTTAATTAGTAAATGTAGATTGAACTTCCAGTTAATTCAGTTAAGTTGATTCTAACTATTCGAAGATGAAGTATCTGGTATAACTCTAAGCGAGTCGTTATATACCGTATGATATATGTTTTATCTAATCTGTAGATATTTGTCGAAGAATAACCTACAAATTAAAGTTACTTATTCTTTTTAGTTATATATTAGAGTCATAGAATTTAATTTGTTTTTCCCTTCCTTAGGTTGGATAAAATTGATCACACGTACATCCATTTCGCTATCGCGCGAGCATGGTCCCTTTTAGAATGCGTATATTCGCATACAACCCGTCCTTGTCATATTTGAGTGTGATGTATGTAATTTAACTTTAGCTAAGAACACAAATATAGGGTTAACCCCCTATTTTGGTGGTGGTTTTCATTGATTACACGAAAATTGGACCTTCCTACAGGTTAGACGTGGACCATTTCTTGATTTACATGGTATATTATGAAGCTTCTTTGTGTTATTACACGAGAATGGCGTATAATACTTATGGTTTATATGAGTTTTCTAGCGACAAGCTTGATTTAATCATGTTTAACATGTAATTAGGTCGTTCTAACTTCTAACTCGTGAGAAGACACAATGATCAAGCTAATATAGGCTTAAGGAACTAGGTCACCGAAATCAACCACCATCGTTTTCATTTGGATTGAAACAACATTAGATCGGAGGTCATTGACATAGAATCAACATATGCCAGTTTCTGTTATATAATTTTCTTTAAAATGATCAATAGGATGTTGGAGTCGGTCCCTAATAGTTATGTTTTTCAATAGTTTGGTTTCTTAAAACTATCTTGAACTCTTCTTACAAATATTCACAAGACCATTTTAGTACAAAGAGTTTAGAATAGCTGAAGGAATAGTAAAGACCATTTTGAATGTTGACAGCAGACATTAAGCAGATTAAAATTTTCTAATCATTAGAAACATAACTGAATCATTTATGAATAAAACTTTCGTAGTTATCATTAGTCATAGGACCATTGTCATGATTTGGCACATGGATGAACTTGGGTCTAACCTAGTCACCGTGGTCCTGTTGGTTATTCATGACTTTGCCTATTCATATATGCAACAAGACATGAAGCTTCCTTATGTTCTGTTGTGACCACCTTACGACCATATGACCTTTTTGTACTCATACAATGTGTTGGATGATTTAAATCTCGAAGAGCTCGTATACTCATGTTTTAAAGCCGCTTTAAAGATATACTCCCGGTGCTTATTGCGAAGTAAAATGTTACGGTTCATGCATACTTCAAAAGAGATTAAACGAGAGTTGTATCATATGTAAACGTACGTAATTTGTGCAGCTGAATCTCATGGACCAAGTTAGCTAAAAGTCGAATACCTTACCGGTATTGGTGTGTGTGTTCTTATAGAAAGATAGGGGAGAATCATGTTTCAATTTTGTCCACATAGAAGCAACCAAAAATCCAAAATAGATGCATAAGAAAGAAAGAAAAAACAAACACGACTCAGCTGCACATGCTTCTCATTTTTCTTACGATTCTGTTAAAAAATGTAGCATAAGATTCGCGTTCATCGGTTCTTATCACACACGTAAGTTTTTGTCAAGTTTATTGATATGATATATGTAGTGACATAAATCATTAGACGACAATCATTCTCATGTTGTGAGTCATTGTTTGGAACAACACCATTGTTGTTTCTATTACGAATATTTTTTTCTTTTGATGTACCTGATGTTGTCTTGATGCTTATGAGGGTCTATTTTATTTATGATAAGGAAAAATATCCTTTAAAGTTATGGTCAAACATGATTGATCATAGTAAGTTTATTGTGAGTGGAAATAAATAAGTGAACTCAATACAATATTTTTATTAAAAGAAAGTTTTATGCAATTAACTTATTTATGATTGGCGAACATAATGTATCATGTTTGACTCAACTTTAGACGATTATAATCCGATGATAATTGGTTGGATCACCCAAAAGTATGCATAGTTTTGTGCCTAAAACTGTGATTAGTTTATTGGTTTGTGCAGAAGTTACTTTACCGCAACCAACAGAATGCGGTCCGAATCCTTTTCTCTTAATTTATCAGGTCCAAGTTCAACATTAGTATTACATATTTAAAAGAAAAGATTATCCATGTAAGGTAATATATAACAGCAAGACATTTGTTTGGTTGAACACATGATCAGAACTGCTGGTAGCACGAAGCCACAAATGGTTTTCCCTTATTCAAGACCAACTTACTACAGAATACATCGCTGATGAAATTTCATTAATCGTACGACCTACTTGTCAGCCTCAGCAATGTGTAAAAGGAACAAATCTATAAAAACAGAATGGCTCAAAGAACCTTAAGAGCAGGTTGTTCCATAGCATAAACGATCCACATTTCGTAGAAAGAAAAATAGAAAACATGATCGTTCTGCTAAGTATATCGTCTTAAAGGTTTAACAAATCTGAAAGGTTTTTTTCCCAGGTCCTCGTATCAAGAAACAATTAATCAAAAAAGACCTTTACCAATGATTAGCAAGACCAGTCTTAAAACCAAACAATGGGTCTAACTGGGAGAACTTCCACTGTCATTGAAAACCATCACCCAAAGCCAAATACTTTACGAAAGGGGACGAAGTTCGTTTCATATTATAAATCAATTCAGTCTACAAAATCCCAAAATCCAACTACTTCGATTAATGTTTTGTTCCCCAATATGCACTCAATTTGCTATTAAAAAACAGACCAAAACAGACATTATAGTATAACGACAACAGCGAAACTACAATTATAGCATGCATAACTGTGAGATCCGACACTTAATAAACTATGAGACAGGTTTATGCTTCATACAGTAACCACTCCAATCAAACAACCTGGTAGCTTTCTGTAACCAATTGTGTCCTCTGTGCAAACTTCGGAGCCGCTCCATCTTTTAGTGGGAGGATACCCACAACCTGCAACATTAACAATAATCACGTAATTTGTAATTAGCTTACTTTATTAAAAGGGTGCAAATGAAACCGCCATACTAAAAGGGTTTGGGTGCACGACATATACCTTCATGTTGCTGAAAGTACTTGTTGCAGAGAAACGCACGGATATGGGGAAGAAGACTGAGGTATCAGCAGGAGGAACAACAAACTCCATCGAACCGCTACATAGTGGTCATTATGTCAAAATATTGATCTCAAATAAAATCACATGTGCACAGAATATATATAATGAGAAACTTAAAAACATGGATTATCCACTTACGTTCTGTTTGAGTCATCGATGAGAAGTAAAGACCACTCCAATATCGAGTTTCTTGAGTCGTACCTGCATTTGAAAGAAAAATGAACTTTTTGAGCACCCAGCAAAGTGACAAATTCTATTTTCGAACATGTTCATTAAAATGCTGAAGGGTTTTAAAACAGCGTCAATCAAGTTCACTTCAGAAACTTATAGCAATAACAAAAAAAACTAAAGAAGTACAAATCCTTCACACTCCAAACATGGGCATTTGAGTTGAAGACTTCATAAAATCTACTCTTATAGCATCTTAGCAGATTAAACATGTGTTTCGGATTGCTTATGAGAACTACCTATCCGCTTAGCAAAAGCAGAGCAGGCTGTTTGTTCAAGACAACGTACTCACTCACAAATAATCATGTTATCAGTTTGCATAACCAATTCCAGATACTCGTTTCATGTATAAAAACGCAATAAGCACATAAACAGTGTAGAATTGCAAACCCAAACACCCCTAACCAACGTGCTTAATTTTCTTAAACAAAGTTGCCCATTTAGTTCTACTAATTCTTATCTCACCCCCACATCAGACTCATGGTGGATTTGGTCAACTCTTTAAAAACTATCTGCCGATCGCCGCTGGCAACCGGAACAATCGCAAGATTTTCAGATCTAGCATTGGATTTATATAACATACGAAGCTATAGAATAGGGAGCTTAGTTCACTAGAGATTCTGATATTGCTAATTGATCTGTTCCCACACTGTTTACCAATATTGTTCACCACTCTGCTCACAACTTCTATAATCAAACGATATCCAAACAAAGTGTCATAAAAAAAGTAAGAACTTCACCTCCATTCCCCGTCAATTTGCTTTACAACTGGCGCCTCTCTGAGAGCTGGAAGAGGAACCGAAATAACTACATTTTGTAAATCAAACATTGATGAAGCATCGTACTCAATGCTAACATAGGTTTCGTTTCCAGAAACAGAGGGCCAGCAGTTTACTGAAAATTAAAAAAAAATGGAATTAGGGTAAAAGTACACATAAGACTTATCCCAGATAGAATTTAATGGCATTAGGCAACACTTACTTGTCAGTGGCACATCCGACTCATCTTTACTTTGCAATCTCCACTTCAGGAGACCAAGACCATCGCCAGACTGACCAGCAGGAAATGGACGGTTAGGATCCTTGGACCCCAGAATACTTTCATTGTTGAACAACTCTTTGTTGATGTTAGGATGTGTCTTGAATTTAATTTCTGGATTATCCCCACTCTCAATCTGAAAATTAAAGAAATACAAACATATCTTAAAGCAAGGAAGTAATTAATCACCAACTATGAAGGTTCAGCATAAGCTTAATATAAGTAACAGAGGTCATCAAGAGGCTCAATCTGAAATTATGTTTAGAAAGAAAAAAAAATAATTGAGTAACAGAAGTTGGTGTTCAAATTATGTTTTGACCAAGACAACATAATCTCTCAGAACATGTATTTATTAAACAGCTCATAATAGTATTCAAAATCATCAATCGGCTAATTTCATCTCCGGGATAAACTTTCAGCCCAACGGGTTGCAAATGATTGTCAGCTAAGGTCCATGAATCCTTGGTTAGTTAAACAAGAAATTAATGTGCCTAGAACGTGACTATAAAGTGTAAAGCTAAAATAATAGTACAGGTATCAATGGGGTATTTCCCCTAAAGAGCCAAGAAGGTGTTATGTAAAAATAAATTTCAGCAGTTGTTGACCTTAAATAGAAAACCTAGTTAAGGACTTAAGGATACAAAAGGAATGCAACTGCTTTTTGCTTACTACCTTCAACAGATAAAGGGGCTAGAGATGTAGAGGTGGCAATTTTACCCAGAAGGGTCGTCATAACCCTCCCGACCCGCTCATCTTGCTGCCTCCGTAAGAGGGAAAATACACATAACATTGAATGCAGATGGAGGAAGGGAGCCGTAAGATGCAAACCTGAACTTGGATGAACCCATCATCCTGGTTAAGAACTTGGAGAGACAAGGTTCCCTGCACATCAAAGTTACTGACACCACCATCTCTCTTAAGTGTCACATTAAGCTTCTCTTCAGTTGTCAAAGTGATAGGATCAGTAGGTGGTGGAGCAGCGGATCTGCTTGAATTAGCACTTGGTCTGACATCTTCCACAATAACTTCACCTTCAGCCTTAAGCGATTCCAGAAACTGGTTTGCCTTTTGTGATTTACCTAGCTTCATACCCATCCCTTTACTTGGAGCACTAACAGCTGCACTTGGACGACCTAATATAATTTACATACAGCAGTTAGTGATTGATTAAATTTGTTTATTTCAAGCAGACAAGTGGTGATAATCAGGCAAGTTTTAGCAAACTTCAGTCTGTTGAAAGATTTGCATGTAAAATGACCACTAAATAATTAGATAGCCAGAAATATTTTTGTAGCAGCTCCCAAAAATGATTATCCAGACAATATTATTTAACCCCTAAGTAACTAGATAATCATCAATCGTTGATTCGTTTCAGTATACCCAAACACTGGAAACTAATTATCCACAACTCCGGGAGACAGTAATCAGACAATCAATGGCATAAGATATCTAAGAACTACGATTGTTAAGTTCCACTGGTCGTACAAATAAGACAAAGCACCAACCTTTAGACTTGCTAGAAAAGGAGTCGACATCAGAGGTTAACCCAAATCCAGAACCACTTCCAAAGTTATTGCCAGTGGTTATACCCGAATCATTCCCAAAACCACTGTCCATTCTTCCCATTGAACCCATGGAACCCATTGATTGTATAGATGAAAAGCCACCTTTGTCCATTTTACCCCTTTCAATCTGCATGAACCACACAAAGATTCATATAGCATAATTAGGAAGCAGTAGAGTATAAGAAGATTAGAGAACAATTTAGGTAACATTGAGCATAATCAACTTACCCTGCTTTTATCGATCTCATTAGCTTTACGCTTCATAACATCCTTGGTTTCATTAATTTTGCTCTGCATTACCAGTTTGTGTAATCTTTCCTCATGACTCTCCATCTCACAGTATTGCTTCACCTGGGCAACAGTTACATTCTCCTTGTGCCCAAGGGAAATGACTTCGTCAAATGCAAAAATCAGCTCAAAAGCATACTTGCAGATGCCTTCTTCATCCAGAGAGGTACAAAACTCAGGGACCTATACATAGTCAAGGAATCAATCTGTCTGAACCTCTTATGCGATCGATGAAATAGAAAAATATTTCCCTAATTATGGCAACGAATACGATAAAAAAAGTTGCACCTTTTAGTTGGTTTACAAAATCTTAAATTGAAAAGATTTATTGAATTATAAAAATAATCACGTCTTTGAAAAAGATAGTAAACAATATATGTTGCATTGTACCGGTATGAAATAACCACATCAACCATTGGAACACAGTTTTTTCAAGAAATTCCAAGAGCCCTAAATAGAAGATCAAGAACCACACTGTACGAGTGTGTGTCTGTACGAGTGTGTGATTTTCTTTGACATAATAAACAAATGGCTCAACAGGATACAAATGCCTTAATATTCAAATATAACAAATTTGCTGCTCTAATGCATCTTTCGTGAAATGGTGAAGTGTGGTAGAATAATTTATCACTAGCTATATGAAATTAACAAGAGACAGATGCATTTAGGGGTGAGCACGGTCCAAGGACCGGACCGGACCGGCCAAGACCGGACCGGACCGAGGGCCGAGTTGGTCCAAAATGCCGGAACGAGGACCGGACCGAAATGGTACGGTCCGGTCTGGGTCGGTCTTCGGTCCGGTCCTACACGGCATAATCATCGGATTTTTGGTCGGACTGAGCCGGACCGGGACCGAAAGTAACAAAAACCCCGGACTGAGGACCGGACCGAAATACGTTCGGTCCGGTCCGGTCTCTGGTCCGATATGCTCACCCCTAGATGCATTAATATTAAAATTAAGGTTTACTATCTACTCTAATGCAGCTTTCGCAAAATGGTGAAGTGGGGTAAAATAATTTATCAACATTGTACTATAATGCACGTCAGTTGCATCAAAAAAGTTAAATTAGAAAAAAAGGATACCACTTTAGACAGTAGCCTCAGCGTATCAAGATCGTCAAGAATATTGCTCTGCTTGTTAGTCACAAGTAAGAGATATAAGCCCTCAATTGGCTGGTACACATAGCGCACATTCTCGGTCTCAACATAGGTATGCTGTTTCCCACTTCCAACCAACTTAGGAAAAGCTGCAAGAAGCCCCTCGATTCTGATTCGAGACATGTCAACAAACTGCCTCGAAACAAGTGCTGTAAAGATTTATATGTATAAGTTAACAACAACCAATGAGAGTATTATTAAGAATGTTAATTAAAAAGCAAAAAAAAAAACACCAAGAAACCGGAAAACAGCAAGCAATAACATTTAATGTTCGTTAACAGTCTTCACTAAAGTGGATGTAGTGAGTGGCTTAAATTTGTTGTAAAAAACATACATACAATCGCAGCAAATTAATGTGCTCGCATTGCTTGCTGCTTAGAGCTAGGCAACAGCCTCGTAGAGAGCAAACCCTTTGTAGGTTTACGCTCTAGACACATGCAAACTGGGAACTTATGCACTGTGAAATATAAACTTTCTTACTCAAAGGAGGTGCATCAACTTATAGTGGTTTAAAACAATAACCTTTTCATGTGAATACTTGTGCTTAAAACGTATTTATTCAATTGTTAACACACTAGCAATAAAGATCACCACCCCACCACTAAAAGTCTAAAGGCTCAGACCACTTTAAGGTAATGGATGCACCTTGCCTCGGATAACTATATGTATCATATACAGACTAAAACGACATATATCAAATCCTAAAAATTACAAAAGGGGTGTATCCAACAATCTAAGCCACAAACACAAAAATGGAGGTAGCTTAGAAACTGTCTCAAACAAGATAAGACATAAGCATCTACACCATGTATCTACCCTAATTACATGCTTCTATTTGCTATTTAAAAAAATATGTGACATTATCGTTTTCACATTTCAATGTGCTTATAGGGTATGTTTGGCGAAATGGGTTGGAGCTGGGGCTTGGGCTTGGGTTGGAGCTTATATAATAAGACGAAAGCTGTTTGGTGAATTAGTTGGAGCTGAAGCTTATTAATGTAAAATCGCATAAAAATACATCAAATTAAATCCATATATATTTTCAGATTTTGCGTGATAATCGATTATATTTTGAAGAGTTTTTAAGTTATTCAACTAGCTATAAGCCCCTTTCAATGGGCTTGGGCTTATGAGGCTTATGGCTTATAAAAGATTCCAAAAGCCTATGTGACAAACAAAGCCAATTTTATATACTAGCTTCTTTTAAAAAGCTTAAGCCCCTATAAACCCTTATAAGCCTCACGCCAAACAGAGGCAGTATCCATAATTCCCTATGCATAAGCCAAAACTATGCAATGCCAAACACCCCTTGTATCGTACCCACAGAAAGATTCAATTGACTAGATCAAAAAGATTACTAACTTAACCCCGTGGACTAGTCGGGCAAAAAAAAATTGATAACTTGGCAAGTGTCCTAAACGCGCACTTAGATCCGCGATATCATCATAACTAGTACAAATTTCTACTGTGACATTTAAATAAATCGAAAAAAGTAATCACATTTCATAATTTATATGAAATAAAACTAACCTTTGCCAGATTTACTGATAATCGACGCCGCTAACACAACCTATAAAAACAATCAAGAAGAATAAATCAAATCTGATCCAAGAAACCATGAATTAATCACAAATCTAACTGTAAGGATATCAAATTCAACAATAATTACCATTTTGAACCGTGTTGTAGACTGAATTGATTGTGATTTAAACCTGTAAATGTAAATAAAAACAGATCAGATGATTATATAAAGTGACCACGATGTGGATCGGAGGGAAGGTAATGTTACCGGTGAGTTTCTTGGTTCAGGTGCCGTGGATTTGATGGATCGGATCTTTTGATCTCAGTCTGTGTGTGTGTGTGAAAGATGAAGAAAATGAAATGTTTTTATTTATACCCCTCAGGAAATTAACTTGTGTGAGTTTTTAACCGTTTTTTAGTTTTGGTATTGTGGTGAAGTAAAACTTCGTTTTACCGTCTTTAACCAACCCGTACGTATCAAAATCGATTCGAACCGAAAACCAATCTTGTGAAGAACATGGATCGAGAATCGAGCCAAAGTGACTCGGTGCGGTTAGATTTTGCGTCGGTCTGTTCGGTTTATACGGTTTAGGTGTGGTTTTCTCTGTTTTTGTTCGAACAGAGCTGAACCGTAACAGAAAATCATAAATATATGCAATCGATAATTGTCGGTTCAGTTTCCGCAAGACCATTTCGGTTCGGTTTTTGGTCTATTTTGCTCAGACCTAGATAATACACCTGACTTAACTGAAATATTTCTTGAGTTGGTGACCTTTTTTTATGTCACGTCATGTTACATTAGCTTTTCCACTCACACCAACAAAATCACTTTCCCTTATAGAAAGTACCCATTATTGTATTTTCTTTTTCATATTTTTAAACCAATTAATTTTCATTTATTATAAAACCATACAAATACAAGGATGTCGGGTGCATTAGATGTTGACCCAACCCAAGCCCGACCCGCACCTGACTCGATCCGTTTCTTTATGTATACACCGGCCCAACCACATCCGACCCGATCCTTCTTTATGTTCCTCTCACATGTATGTGGTGTATGGAGGTACGTGTCTAGAGAAACACACACCAAACACATAAAACACACATACCACCGCCCCTTTCTCTCTCTCTCTCTCTCACTACAAGAAAAAAATGCGCTTTGGTGACTTCGGTTTGTAGTCCCTTAAAGGCCAAGCAGCTAGAGATTTAGTAGTTCCTTAAGGGTTCTTTTATAGGGACTACATGTGTCCCTGCATCCGTCACTATAAGTTGTTGGGACTACAAAATTTAGTTTTTGGGACTACCGCGTTGACTTGCCACGTGGATTTTTTTCGTGACAAAACTTTTAGGGACTACATATATTACTAATATACACAATAGGTGAAGGAAACGACGGCGTTTTGACTGCTGCTACAGTAACGGGCTGCCCTATTTTGGGCCAGCCCAATTTTGGGTTTTTTTTTTTTTTTTTTTTTTTTTTTAAATTTGTATGCACAAAGTGAGGAGTTTAAAAAAAATTATTACACAAAAAAAAAAAGTTTTGATTTATTCAGAATAAAAAATACCCGTGGGAAAACAATCTTTCGATACCTAATTAACTTTAAAATAACTGATATGATCACAAACGTACAACCCAGTAATATTAAAAAAAAAACCATATAGCAAAAAAAATAAAACACTTTTAAAACATAGAGGCCCAACACTTAAGCCAATAAAAAAATATCTTACAAAACAACGCAGTCGTTTTGACTGTGGGCCGTTATGCTTCTAGTAACGGGCCCCCCGTTTTTGGTTTTTTTTTTTTTTTTAGGGGTAACGACCGCGGTTTTGACTGCTTGCTTCAGTAACGGGCTGCCTATTTTGGGCCGCCCATATGCCACTAAGTAGGAGTTAAAAAAAATATTACAAAAGTTCTGATTTATTCAGATAAAAAAATACTACCGCGGAAATCATCTTCGATACCTAATAACTTTAAAATAACCCGATATGGTCACAAAAGGTACAACCCATATATTAAAAAAACCCATATTTTTATATAGCAAAAAAAATAAATACAAACTTTAAACATGAGGCCAACAAAATATAAGCCATTATAAAAAAAAATTACTTTACAAAACGCAACAGTGTTTTGACTGTGGGGCCGTTTGCTCTACTTGTAACGGGCTCCCCGATTTTGGTTTTTTTTTTTTTTTTAATTTGTATTCACAAAGTAGGAGTTAAAAAAAATTTACAAAATCTTGTGAAGAACATGGATCGAGAATCGAGCCAAAGTGACTCGGTGCGGTTAGATTTTGCGTCGGTCTGTTCGGTTTATACAGTTTAGGTGTGGTTTTCTCTGTTTTTGTTCGAACAGAGCTGAACCGTAACAGAAAATCATAAATATATACAATCGACAACCAAATCGATAATTGTCGGTTCAGTTTCCGCAAGACCATTTCGGTTCGGTTTTTGGTCTATTTTGCTCAGACCTAGATAATACACCTGACTTAACTGAAATATTTCTTGAGTTGGTGACCTTTTTTTATGTCACGTCATGTTACATTAGTTTTTCCACTCACACCAACAAAATCACTTTCCCTTATAGAAAGTACCCATTATTGTATTTTCTTTTTCATATTTTTAAACCAATTAATTTTCATTTATTATAAAACCATACAAATACAAGGATGTCGGGTGCATTAGATGTTGACCCAACCCAAGCTCGACCCGCACCTGACTCGATCCGTTTCTTTATGTATACACCGGCCCAACCACATCCGACCTGATCCTTCTTTATGTTCCTCTTACATGTATGTGGTGAGTGAGGTACGTGTATAGAGCAACACACACTAAACACATAAAACACACATACCACCGCCCCTCTCTCTCTCTCCCTCTCTCTCACTACAAGAAAAATGGCTTTTAGGGACTACGGTTGTAGTCCCTAAAAGGCCAGATTGTAGTCCCTAAAGGTTTATAGGGACTACATGTAGTCCCTGCTACTCCGTCACTATAAGTTGTTGGGACTACAAAATTTAGTTTTTGGGACTACCGCGTTGACTTGCCACGTGGATTTTTTTCGTGACAAAACTTTTAGGGACTACATATATTTACTACATATTTTGAAAGACTTCCTTTTGGGGACTACACGTAGTCCCAACAGAACCTTTTAGCGACTAGTTTTTAGGGACCACAATTCGTTTTTATATAAAAATGGTCAATGAAAGTCAAAAACTATAGTGACTACAAGTAGTCCCTAAAGGTTGCATGACCAAATTTCTAAAGCATTTTTTAAGGACTACATGGTAGCAGCTCCAAAAAACAACCCAGCCTGTTTTACGGCATTTCCCAGGTTTTTCGACCCAATTTTCTAGATTTTTCCGCCACCAATTTTCCAGATGTTTCAAACGCAAACAATAACATTCCATAAAGTTTAAAGTAGTTCAACAACATAAACGGTTTAAAAGACAAAGTTCAACGACAAAGTTCTACTAAACAACCTAAAGTACAAGCCGACCTACTCCTCTCCGGATTCGGCAGCATCTTCATGATCATCACCTTCGTTACTTTCATCACCTTCATCAATAACATCATCCATAAACTGGTTCGTGTTAAGAGGAACGGGCAATCGCAACTCGATGTTCTTATCCGCTAATTGTGAAAGTATATCTTTCACTTGCTCGTTATGCGCCACCACAAACTTCTCCACAAACTTCTCTAATCCAGCTTGGGATGCCAATGGTGGGGGAGCAGGGTAGGAGCGTACGGAAGAAGACGATGAACTGTTCGGCAGCTTCCTACCTCGTCCTGGCTTAAACCCTCGGCTTGTTCCCAAGACTTTGTCCATAATCTCATCATCGGTCATCCGCACCTCGAGACCCTCTTGACTCGCTCTCAACTTTAGCATCCGGTTCTGTAAAGTCACAAAACATGGAAATTAAATTCACAAAACGGCTAAAATGGGTGAAATGACTCAAATATGCAACAAGGTTATATTAATACATGTTTGGTCTAAAATGGGTGAAACAAGTGTCATAGAAATAACAAAGTTACTAATAAGTAACTTTGTTGTTTATATTACAACTGTTTTACCCGTTTTGACCAATTTCACATATTTTAGCCCAAACGTGTGCACATTTGGGCTCAAATGGGTCAAAACGGGTTAAATGACTTAAATTCCTAAAGGAGGTGTCTATACTACTGGAATCGTTTTTAGACCAACTGATCTTCGAGAACGATTACAAGAAAATAGGATTTCTTTCGACATCATTTCAAAGAGTGGTATATCTAGTTGAAACGAAATGATATTGTTGTTTACTCTTGCTACTGTTCCATAATAAAATAACAATTAGGAACATTAGATATCTAGTGTTCGGGATTCTTATATTTGAGTGCTTACTTACTGTGTACAAGGAGTTTCATCTCAAATACATGTCTACTTATTAATATCGCAATAAGCACTTAAATGAATCCTAACACTCTACAGACACAAATAGTTGAAGAGAGCTTAGAAGCTGAAAATTAAAATAGCAAACATGAAGAACCCGAATCTGTAAAACTAAGCTGTTATTATGTAACTAACAAACATACTAGATATTGCATACCCTGCTTCAAATTCGTAAATCACTTAACAAAGTTGCTTATTAGTACCTGTTTGGGCTAAAATGGTTCGAAACAAGTGAAATGACATAATAATTTGTTAAATCTTAGAAATAATTACTTACGTATCTCGTTTCATATTCTTTTCTGACCCACTTTTCATTCTTTTGATGGCTCTTCTTGTAGTGCTCAATAAGGTCGGGGAATACACCTGTGCTCTTCCACTGAAAACACATTAAATTAGTTATATAATAATAATGAAACATATTAAACAAGCAGAGTTTTGATATAAGAGACCTAAATATAAGCCTAATGATTTCTTTTCAGGTGTACTTATCTACTACTTTTCACTCTATGATTTTCAAGTATTTATCACAGTCTATAATTTACTCACATGAATCAAATGCAATACATGAAGTATGACAAAACAAAAAAAAGTCAATTTAACTCTAGGTTGGACCACCCAAAAAACTCAATTTAACATGAAGTATGCAATATTTTGTACCTGTATTTTATCTTATTTATTTGCTGCTAATTTGATATGGAGGCCTGTAGTCTAGTTAATCATGCTATATAATTAAGTATTTTTAACAGCTAATACACACCAGGGGGGCAGGGAATTCCATTTTGTAAAAAAAACTTTGTTATTTCAAATATTCAAAAGGTTTTCAACTTTAAAGGTCTTTAAAGCTTAAGTATTCGTGTTAGGAATATTGTATTCATAGTTACTACTGGTAGATATAGTCATTACTACTGGTAGCATATTAGTTACTCCTGGTAGAGTAATATTGTCATTAGTACTGGTAGTACAATAATGGTTACTACTGGTAATGTTATAGTTAGTCCGGGTAGTACAAATGTAATAGTTAGTTAGGATATGCATGAGTTATATTAGGAAGTGATATGCATATCTTTTATACGCGTTTATATCTTTTATACGCGTTTATGTATTAAGCTATTAGGGTTTCCTACAAGTATAAAAGGACCCTATGGCATAGTGAAATGTACACCTTCAGAACACATTTCATATAGTTAGTGAAATCCAATTATTAGAAACGATCTTAGTCCTTATAATTATTGTTCTTCTTAGCACTTGTGTTTATATTCCGCATAGACACTAGTGATCATTTCAGAGCCTCTCTTGTAGACTGAGTTGTATTTATACAAGTCATCTACCACCCTACTAATAGGCTGAAAGATCTATCATTGGGATCAACAATTCGATTGGCAGTTAAATATCATTGTCACTTGATATTTTGATTTAAGATAGTAACATAGTAGCACCTAATAACATACATAAATTTGTTCATTATTGACATGACAACACATATTTGCAGACTTGAAATGGCATATGAGTTTAGAAGGGGATGTCCATGTGAATATGAAGAGAATAACTAAAATATTTAATCAGTTACAAGGGTATATTGGGAGTAACTAAAATGACTTACCTCCTTGTGTCTGCTAGCGGCGTATGACCTACTCCCTTGAGTGGAAGACTGAGTCTGCTTCGCCCTGTTAGCCTTGTTCTTTACAGAACGGGCCACATGCTTTTCAGAAGTGAAATGATCACATAACTCCTGCCATTCTTTAAGGGACTTTCCCCCTGGAGGAAAGTTTCGTATCTTCACCGGTTCCTTGTACCCACCACGCTCCACAAACATTTCATCCTTAAACTTGTTCTTTCTGTTTCTGTATTGACTTTTAAACTGAGCTTCCATCCCTTTCTCAACTTGTTTAGCATTTGGCCCTGACAAATATGGCGCCATATCAAAGTATGTCTGCAATTCAAAAGAAATAGTCATATAATGAATAATGCTTCTAAATTTAAAATAATAGATTTAAGAATAAAACTCAACAAGGATAGCAGGCCATAAAGTTCCCTTGTACTTATCAGGTACCACCTCCCACGATTCGTAGCAGAATGGAACTGATCGTTCAATCTCATTGCCAATCAAACCCGTGAAATCTCGATTATTATCCCCAGTTGGTTTAGCAGTCTTTTGATCGGTAAGGTCAAACTCTATGGATATCTTTTTCTTACCATCCTCGCATTTCTTAATCAGCTTAGCGTCGGAGCCTTTCTTTCTTCCCTTAGCGTCTACATATTAAAATTCAAATGTACAAATTAACAATACAAGTATTCATGAATTAAGTTAAATAACAAGTCATGAAATTCAAGTACAATATTCTATAATTACTTACTCTTGTGGATGGAGGGAGGCTCCCATGGGCGGTCATCGTTTGGGGGACCGTTGTCCCCACCATTCCCTCTTACGACCATTGCCATCTTTTAAAACAACTTAAAAAGGATGATCCCTAAAACAAACAAAACAAAATTACAATTACCAAACAGAACATGACAAACAAACAAACACTTAAACAAGCCAATAACAAACAGTAGGGTAGGACTTCTACTAAACACCATCCACACAGAAACATGCACAGACCTGAACATAATTGTAAAAACAACTTGATAACCATAATATATAAATTAAAGTTCACAAATAAAAAATAAAAGTACACAAACATATATAATCAATTCGAACCACTAAACATAATTGTAAAAACAACTCAAATTTCATATCAATCAGAATCATCATCTTCAGAATCACTACTAAGAACATGAACAACATTATATTCATCATCGTCGTCAATACACTCATCATCGTCGACGAGAGAAGTAGGAATAAAACTAACTTCCGTTGATGGACCGGATCCACTCAACCGAGTATATTCCAAATCGTCTAAATTAGCTGTCAATGCAACATCAGATGAGTTGCTGTCATGAACAACATCTTCATCCACAATGACGTCCTTATCCCAAATCTTTCGATGATTGACATCTTGGACAACCTTCCAATGAGTTATCTAGAAGGGTCCTTCAAGTAAAAGACTTGTCTTGCTTGTTATCAAGAATGTATTTCTGGTTTTCCCTTCCAACCAATCATCTTTGATGGATAGATTGGTTTAGATTATTTTTAGTAACACAAAGTGAGGTGCTGCGAGTGTTATTGGTTTTAAACCATTTACATCGGAACAAGATAACTTTTTAATGAGTCACATAACTAAGCTCCAAAATTTCTTCTAATAGACCATAATACATAGATCCATTCTCCCGGGCGTTGAAACTCTGCTATTTTGAGTTATTAGGTGTTCGTCGCGGCTGTGAACCACGAACTCACACATAGCTATACCGAGGTTGTAATAAGTAGCATGACATCGTTCACTTGCCAAAACGAATAAGTCAAGACTACACTAAGATGGCTTCTTGGTATATAGTGTAGAGATCTAAGAAAGACAAAAATAAAGTTTAGATTACAAAAAGGAAACACAAACAAGAAAAATATTTTTGTAAACTACATATACATTGAGTTTACCTTGTCACGAAACCACAGAGAAAATTTTGTTGGTAAATCATTATCGGGCATGGCAAGAAGGCATTCTTTGTAGATGTTCATATTCATGATATTAGTATAATCATCATATATATAATTTACGTAAAAGAGTGTTCATATTAAAAGCAAGTACGTCTTGTATTCGTCGATTTCAGGACTGTTGTCGAGGACATACCATGCTAGATTCTTTTTAACTTCGTGATGTAACTTTTTTCCTACACCCGCACTTTTTGGAGTACAAACTGATCGGAAAACTTCCAACTCGGATGTTGGAGGTGGACCGTCATCATTTCTGTCTGGACGATTAAATCCTGTGGAACAATTCCAGAAGATAATGTGAACAGAATGTTAACAGCATCCTTCTGCAATATATCCCTCTGCTATAACAACCTTCTGCCTAGCTTTATTTCGTACAAAAATTTATTAAATTTTTTTCATATATCCGATCTATGGATACAATCCCCCTCATGTATACAGGCCCACCTAGAATAGCCTTGCAGGTAGCTGCATGACCAAATAATCATTATGTCAAAAAACCGCTGGAGGATATATTGCTCAAAATTTCGCACAATATATGGACCAATTGGTCTTCGGCTATCAACATGTCCGACTCTTTTATACTTCGAGCACAAATCTGCTTAAAGAACGAGCATAGCTCAATAATTGGTGTTGCAATATTCGAGTCCAAGTACGCTTGAGCTCCAGCAGGAAGCAACCGTTGCATCATTATATGCAATCATGAGACTTCATGCCTATTATATTGTTAATCAACTTTTTTTTTTTTAAATCAGTTACTTTTGGCTTAAAAGGTGATCCAAAATCATCAGGTAAGTTTTAAACACCTTTAATGAATTTACAAAATTTTTTGTCTCTTTTCAGGTGGGAAAAAGTACTTTGGGTGAGGCTTTATGAACTTCCCGTTACCTTTCTTGCTGAGCCACAACTCCGGTCAGATGTTCATTTGTTCTAAGTCTTGCCTTGCCTTCGTTTCTCATATAAGTTATACAGTAAGGTAAAAATAAAAGGATTTCAGACTTTGGACTTGTCATTCATTTAACAAACGTAACCCAGCACACTCTCGAATTACATTTTATTTTCGATCTGCATGACATCCAAGTTGTGTTTTAGAGTAAGAGACATGACCAATACAGAAAGCTCAAAGAAAATAAACCGTTACTCTAATTCTTTTCTATGATGGGATCACGTTGTCTCTTCACACCCCCATAACTTAGATGTTTACCCAGAAGACGTGACAGTACATCAGTAAGTTGTTCTAAGATTTGAGCACTAGTGAGTATTTTTGGTTTTGGTCTCTTGTCGCTCTTACCATTGAAGGTCTTGTCATTCCTCCAACGATGATTCAAGGGTAGGAATCTTCTATGGCCAACATACGTTGTTTTCCCATTCACACGAGTAGATGGAGTCTCCTCATTACATATAGGGCAAGCTAAGTAGCCTTGACCACTCCAACCAGACAAACTACTGCTGGCTAAAAAATCACTAATGGTCCATAAAAGCATTGCTCTCATTAAGAACTCCACGGTTTGTACAAAAACGTCCATAACGTCTTGACTCCTATGCTTCTTCCATAAAGTCTTCAACTCTTACCAAAGGCTGCAAGTAAACATCCAATGTCCTTACCAGTAATTTAGGGTTCGGGAATTACAACGTCAACAGAATGAAGACTCTTTCATACCTATCCATGGAGGGTATAGTATGATATCAATAGTCCGACCACATACTTAAAGATTGACTCCAAGTTTCCTCCAAACGGATGAAACCAGACAACAACCAACCCTAATGAGTTTCTATGTTTCTTTTTGCAAATTCCTAAAATTTTTCTTATCAAACTCTTTCCATGCCTTACCATCAACTGGGTGACCCATCTTACCATCTTCAGTACATTTTCCAGTAGCATGCCATATCATATGCTTTGCGGTGTGTAAAGATCCGTACAAACGCTTTAGTCTAGGAATCAAAGGAAAGTAACGCAACACCTTGTTAGGAACTTTCTTTCCCGTTGTGTCTTTATTTTTCCATCTACTTGCTTTGCAAGTTGGACAAATTTCCTCATCTTTGTTTTTCTTCCCCCAAAACAAACAACAGTCGTTAATACAAGCATCGATCGATTCGTATCCCAACCCGACTTTTTTCATTGACTTCTTAGCTTCATAGTGTGACTTGGGGAGTTTGGCTCCTGTCGGGAAAGCTTTTAGAAGAAATTCCATTGTTTGGTCAAATGAAATATCAGTCCATTTATGCAAGACCTTGAGGTGCGCAAACTTTGCCAAAAAGTCTAGCGAAGACATCCAAGTACAACCTGGGAATAGCTCTTCATTCGCCATTTCAAACAACCCTTCCATATCGTCTTTTGTAGGACCCGCAACTTCTGGTGGCTCATTACTTGTCGATGTCGTATTTGTGTTGTGTTCATGATTGTGTTCAGTGTGTGTATTGTGTTCTGTGTGTGTGTTGGGATCTGGTTCTATGTAATTGTTCTCCCTACGAATATCATTGAGGACATTGATCATATCATTTGTTTCATCTACTACTGGCGGAGGAATAATCCTCAGTTCACCATGATATACCCACGTAGGATAACCCCTGCTAAACCCGTTATTATGTATGTGATGCTTAATATTAATAGGTGTAAGCTTATCCCTGTTCCCACACGTCCGACATGGGCAACAACATAAGCCCCGGTCATTTATATTTGCTTTACACCTCTCGTAGAAAGCGTTAAGACCAAGTTTAAACTCAACAGAATTGCGGTTTAAGGCAGGCCTGGTCCAATTCTTATCAATCGACATAACTTCGCGACTACAATTAACACAAGTATCACAAATTAAGAAGCATTTACACTAACAGGTAGCGAAACACAGAGAGAAACCAAATTCAAGAAGCATTTACACTAACAATTTAAGAAGCATTTACACTAAGACAAACCAATTTAAGAAGCAAATCATCTCTAACAAACGCATATATCAAAACAAACGCAATCGCCCCAACAATACTAATCTCACCAACAAACAAAATAACACCAAGCGATACAACAGCAAACAAAAGCACACAAACATGTCTAACAAAACACTTCTTATCAATACTCACAACCTGATTCCCATCACTTTGATTCCAATTATGAGTCAACAAATGAAAACCAAACACCACAAACACAAGTTTAAATACCCCATGTACAAACCCACGAAAATTTAACAAAAATAAGGGAAACTGATATCTGGGAATTAGTAAGAAAACCATCACGATTCAAAAAGTACAATCTTTTTGGAAAATGATGGTAAAATTAGAGATTATATAAAATTTACAGAGACAAACCAATTCACGTACACAAATTAACGAGGGCGTTAGCACTAACAAGTGGCGGGTGGTGCTGAGATAAATGATTTGGTGCTGGGATGAGTGAATTGGGATTTTGGTTAAGTGGTTTTACTCATTGAGAACTGAGATGAGTTAAGTGTTTTTGGTAAAGTGCTTTTACTTTTTGGTACAAAACTTTCAGGGACTACATCGTGATCTATTGGGACTACATGTAGTCGCTACAAATAACTAAAACTTTAAGCGGGTTTTTTTTACTTTTCGTGAAATTTTGGAGCGAAATCTATAAGGACTACACCATGACTTATAAGGACTACTATATGTAGTCCCTATAAGTATTTTCATTTTTTTAAAAATCTTACTTATATAATAAATAACTTTAAAAAACATATGTTAGTAACAATAATGATACCATAATTAACTAAACTTAAAATTAAATAAATCGAACGGGGTTAAACCATAATAACGTTCCTTCAAAATGAATATTGTTAGAACTTTTCGTATTTAAGTTAATACAAAGAATGAGTCGTTAATTTGTGTAACGGATGAGTCGATATGCTATCGTTGTACATTAGACGTTCAACGGATGAGTCGATATGCTATCGTTGTACATTAGACATTTAACGGATGAGTCGATATGTTATCGTTGTACATTAGACGTTCAACGGATGAGTCGATATGCTATCCTTGTACATTAGACGTTCAACGGATGAGTCGATATGTTATCGTTGTACATTAGACGTTCAACGGATGAGTCGATATGCTATCGTTGTACATTAGACGTTCAACGGATGAGTCGATATGCTATCGTTGTACATTAGACGTTCAACGGATGAGTCGATATGCTATCGTTGTACATTAGACGTTCAACGGATGAGTCGATATGCTATCGTTGTACATTAGACGTTCAACGGATGAGTCGATATGCTATCCTTGTACATTAGACGTTCAACGGATGAGTCGATATGCTATCGTTGTACATTAGACGTTCAACGGATGAGTCGATATGCTATCCTTGTACATTAGACGTTCAACGGATGAGTCGATATGTTATCGTTGTGCATTAGACGTTCAACGAATGAGTCGATATGTTATCGTTGTGCATTAGACGTTCAACGGATGAGTCGATATGCTATCGTTGTACATTAGACATTCAACGGATGAGTCGATATGTTATCGTTGTACATTAGACGTTCAACGAATGAGTCGATATGCTATCCTTGTACATTAGACGTTCAACGGATGAGTCGATATGTTATCGTTGTACATTAGACGTTCAACGGAGGAGTCGATATGTTATCGTTGTACATTAGACGTTCAACGGATGAGTCGATATGTTATCGTTGTGCATTAGACGTTCAACGGATGAGTCGATATGTTATCGTTGTGCATTAGACGTTCAACGGATGAGTCGATATCGTTGTACATTAGACGTTCAACGGATGAGTCGATATGTTATCGTTGTACATTAGACGTTCAACGGATGAGTCGATATGTTATCGTTGTACATTAGACGTTCAATGGATGAGTCGATATGTTATCGTTGTACATTAGACGTTCAACGGATGAGTCGATATGTTATCGTTGTACATTAGACGTTCAACGGATGAGTCGATATGTTATCGTTGTACATTAGACGTTCAACGGAGGTGTCGATATGTTATCGTTGTACATTAGACGTTCAAAATAGTTGTCTGCATTCTAAATAGACGTTCAAAATAGTTGTCTGCTGAGTCGATATGTTATCGTTGTGCATTAGACGTTCAACGGATGAGTCGATATGTTATCGTTGTGCATTAGACGTTCAACGGATGAGTCGATATGTTATCGTTGTGCATTAGACGTTCAACGGATGAGTCGATATGCTATCCTTGTACATTAGACGTTCAACGGATGAGTCGATATGTTATCGTTGTACATTAGACGTTCAACGGATGAGTCGATATGCTATCGTTGTACGTTAGACGTTCAACAGATGAGTCGATATGCTATCCTTGTACGTTAGACGTTCAACGATATGCTATCCTTGTACATTAGACGTTCAACGGATGAGTCGATATGCTATCCTTGTACATTAAACGTTCAACGGATGAGTCGATATGTTATCGTTGTGCATTAGACGTTCAACGAATGAGTCGATATGTTATCGTTGTGCATTAGACGTTCAACGGATGAGTCGATATGCTATCGTTGTACATTAGACATTCAACGGATGAGTCGATATGTTATCGTTGTACATTAGACGTTCAACGAATGAGTCGATATGCTATCCTTGTACATTAGACGTTCAACGGATGAGTCGATATGCTATCCTTGTACATTAGACGTTCAACGGATGAGTCGATATGTTATCGTTGTACATTAGACGTTCAACGGAGGAGTCGATATACGTTCAAAATAGTTGTCTGCATTTTAAACCAAAATCCATACTGTGTAAATAGTTGTCTGCATTCTAAATAGACGTTCAAAATAGTTGTCTGCATTCTAAACCAAAATCCATACTGTGTAAATAGTTGTCTGCATTCTTATTAGTTTTTTCTGCATTTTAAGACATGTTACACAATTGGATATTTTTATATCTTTATACTGTGTAAATAGTTGTTTGCACATATTTAAGGGTGGCTCATATTTAAAGGGTGGGTAAGTGCTTCAAAAGAGGGTGTATAGCTACTTGTATTCTTATTGGTATGTTGTGTATTTTAGGGTTGTGAGTATGTATTCGTATGCTGTGAAACCAAAATAAAACAAACATTGTGGAATTGTGAAGGATTATGGAGTTGCAAAGCTTTGCCAGTAACTACTTGGTCAGATGTTTTGAGTTTGTATTTCTGGAGGGCCAAGGAAGCTGACCTTAGGCTGGCACGCATGATCAATAATGTGAGTGTGAAGTTACGTGCTGCCATAGAAGAATATCAATTGTTTACTCAAGACTTGAGATTCTCCTGGGAGGTTGTGAACAAGGACATGTCAATTGAGTACTTGCAAGAGCTAGTACAGAGAGACGAGGAGATGGTTCAAAGGTTGCAGGCCCTGGAAAGGGAGGTAGAGGAGAGGGCTGATGAGAAGATGCTTTTCATTGAAAAGTTGAAGGGGAATGTGCCCTTTGAATAAAAATGTGTATGTCAACACATTAATTGTATGTTGTTATCTACGTTTTTAAGGTGTGTCAACACATTAAGTGTATGTGTGTTTATCTACGTTTTTAAGGTGTGTTCATGTTTGCACCATGGGCATTTGTATTGAATGCATTGTAATAAATGGTTTATGTGAAGACTTATGTCTTGAATAAAAATGTGTATGTCAACACCATTGGCATTTATCTACATTTTTAAGGTGTGTTCATTGACATGTCGAGATGTTATGGTTATACATTAGACGATATGTTATGGTTATACATTTTTAAGGTGTGTTCATTAACAGATAAGTTGAGATGCTCCCATCAAATACTCCCGCCAAAAACTCCCGCCAATAACTCTTGCCAAAAACTCCCGCCAAATACTCCCGCTAAATACTCCCGCCAAAAACTTGCGCCAAAAACTCATTTTATATTTATAAAAGCAGATACTATCACAACCACAAACATATCACACACTCTTACCATTCGTTCAACAGATAAGTCGATATGTTATGGTTATACATTAGAGGTTCAACTGATGAGTCGAAATGTTATGGTTATACATTAGAGGTTCAACGGATGAGTCGATATGTTATGGTTATACATTAGACGTTCAACAGATAAGTCGAGATGCTCCCACCAAATACTCCCGCCAAAAACTCCCGCCAAAAACTCCCGCCAAATACTCCCGCCAAATACTCCCGCCAAAAACTTGCGCCAAAAACTCTTTTATACCATAAAAGCAGATACTATCACAACCACAAACATATCACACACTCTTACCATCACAACCACAAAAAGATGGTGAAGATGGTGCCACATGAAGCTTTTGCGTGTAGGTGTGCAGAAGGAGATGTAGTTCTCCGACAATCGTATAAACCTGAGAGTTACGGTAAACTATACTATGCATGTCCAAAATCAAAGGTGAACAATCACATGTTTTTTATTTGTGTAATATATAAATATTCTGGTTAGTTGTTAAAAGAATTGATTTCTTTACTATTTAACAGCCTCCGAAACATTTTGGATGTGGATTTTTTTTATGGAAAGAGACCCGACTTCGTGAATTGATGAGTTCTCCTGGAGCTCCATCGACTCCAAGTTACTCTGCAGGACATTCAACACCTCCAAGCTATTCTTCAGGACCTTCAACGCCTCCAAGCTATTCTTCAGGACCTTCAACACCTACAAACTATTCTCTAGGATCTTCAAGAAATGGAGAGTGCTCAAACTGCAAGCACTTGCGTGGAAAGATAAGTGTACTCAAGGCAACAATGGAAATGCATATGCATCCGGAACAACATACAGTTAATTCGGCTGCACTATTTCACGAAGTTCTCAATGAAATGGAAAAACTTGATTTGGAGTAGTTTGTCATGTGCAATGTAATTCGTATGATTTGGAGTAGTTTGTCATTTGCAATGTAATTCGTATGTGTTTTTATTGTATGTGAAGACTTTGTTTAAACTTTTATGATATGAATGTGTTTATGTATAACGATATCACCTCGGGGAAAATACCGTCACCTGTTCTCCTTTTTGTTGTAGTGAATTACATGTTGCAGTTTCACATCGATTCGGTCTAAAAGTGTGAGGTTGTATTTAATCTAAGTAATTTAAATCATTTTAATTAGTTATGAATTACTTTTTTTTTCATTAAACTTATAGGGACTACTTATTGTCCCGTAAAAAAGGATTTTTAGGGACTAAATGTAGTCCCCTAAACTTTGACACCTAATTTTTTTTTGAGTTTTCATTATTTTTTTAGTCTCTAAACTTATAGGGACTACTTGTTGTCCCGTAAAATTTGGGCGCCATAAATTCCCTCTATCGAGACTAAATTTTTACTTTAATGCCATTTTTTTAGGGACTACATGTAGTCCCCTAAAGTATGGCACGTAATTTTTTTTATTTTTCACTCTTTTTTGTCATTAAACGTATAGGGACTACTTATTGTCCCGTAAAAAGGGATTTTTAGGGACTAAATGTAGTCCCCTAAACTTTGACACCTAATTTTTTTTTGAGTTTTCATTATTTTTTTAGTCTCTAAACTTATAGGGACTACTTGTTGTCCCGTAAAATTTGGGCGCCAAAAATTCCCTCCATCGAGACTAAATTTTTTACTTTAATGCCAATTTTTTAAGGACTACATGTAGTCCCCTAAAGTATGACATCTAATTTTTTTTTTTCACTTTTTTTTGTCATTAAACTAATAGGGACTACTTATTGTCCTGTAAAAAAAGATTTTTAGAGACTAAAAGTAGTCCCTTAAAGTTTGACACTTAATTTTTTTTTGAGTTTTCATTATTTTTTTAGTCTCTAAACTTATAGGGACTACACGTGGTCCCGCAAAACTTTAGGCGCCAAAATTCCCTCCATCGGGACTAATTTTTTTTTGACTTTGACTATTTTGTTTTCGTCATAAAACTTTTAGGGACAACGTGTAGTCCCGATAAGTGATAGTCAAACTCAAAAAATTATGAGACTCTTATTTTGTCATGTAGCAAACGTTTAGGGATTACATGTTGTCCCTAAAGATCTCATATGTAGTCCCTATAAATACTGGTCAAAGATTGGGCCACAAAAGTGGTGTTTTTGTCGTCTAGTGGACTTGTTGGGACTATTTTCCGTAGTCCCGAAAAAGTTTCGTCGCTAAAAGCTGTTTTTCTTGTAGTGTATATTGACTAATTACGATGGTTTTAATTGTGTAATGTCATTAAATTTCATGAATAGTTTTATTTGTGTGCCTTTTATTTGATTTCATGGATAATTTTAATGGTTATACCGTTATTTTGATATGAAGTTTTTACAAGGTTATTAGCTTAATGAGTGCTAACGATCTTAATTTCTATTTCATTAATTGCAATGAAATTGAGCATTTTGATCATTGCGATTTTCTGAACTCCTTTTGAAGAATTTGTAATTCTTGCTTATCTCATTAACACACTTAAGTGAAATTCTAGTTTGCTTCAGAATTTTGTATAATCGGTATTTCATCAATCTGTTTTAACTTATATAATCAAATCCTATCATGCAACACACCTGACCTCCTTTTTTACGAATCAAATAAAATAATAAAAGGGTGCCAATTAAGTTGACAAACTTTCTAACTTTGAATCCTTCTAAGAATGATTGGAAAGTTAATGCTCGTGTAATCAGGTTATGGAAACTAAAAGATTTTTACAACACTGGAAACTTAAGACTAGATGTTGTTTAAAACTTTAAATGGATAAACATGTACTACCGAACATTCTATTTATGGTGTTTATTGTTGTTTCACAACTACTGCAAAAGCAATGCTACGACTTGTGTAATTTTTGATGTTTTTTAAAAACAGTTGAAATGTGTGAGGTCTTAAGTTCAATTCTTGCAAGGTGCAAAAAAACTTGAAGTGGTCACGCCAGTCTTCTCAAAAATGAGAGCTTTGCCTGGTTTAAGTATGTGTGGCGGTAGGTTCAAACTCCGTGAATTAATCGGTCAAAACATGAGAAACCATGGTTACCCAATAAAATGTTTCTACAAAATAGCCAAAGTTACTAAATTTGATGACATTGGTGACTCGGTATTTGGCGTTGACTTCATATGATTTCGTATTTATTTCAATTATCGTACGTCTAAGAGCACAACATGTAGTAAAATCATACTTAAGATTATGCATGTTGCTTTGTGATTTAACATATATGCAGTATATGTAAGAAAACATGTTAAATTGTCATTCTTTTATCGTTATAAATTGTATCTTACGTATATTACAAATCTTTTATTGCCACCCGGGTATCTTACTTATACTACAAATATTTTATTGCCACCCGCGAAACCCGAGGGTCTATAGTCTAGTTTATAATAAACTTGTAACTAACGACTTTAACTTACCCACTAACCTACACTAACTTACCCACTTAACCAACATGAAACTTGCATGATAAACTCTAAACATGCAAGTAATAGTAGAAAAATAATTTTGACTA
Organism: Tanacetum coccineum; assembly: GCA_026074375.1. Classification (NCBI taxonomy): domain Eukaryota; kingdom Viridiplantae; phylum Streptophyta; class Magnoliopsida; order Asterales; family Asteraceae; genus Tanacetum; species Tanacetum coccineum. The sequence goes on along the minus strand of BQNB010061205.1, from coordinate 7,201 downwards.
ATTCATTCATTCACCTACGATACATTTGATGCACATAAATATACATATCAATATTCCTTGTTTTAAAACGAGCCTTGGCCTCAAGGCTCATGGTCTTGCACATGGAGTCGTGCGACTCCCAATGTAGGTCATATTGGATTCAAGAACAAACTTTGGTAGATAGCATCAGTGATCGAGATGATGTGTCTTCATGCATCGAAAACTAAGTCCTCAAATACGATTAGCATGGATGGAAATGGCTGAGGGGAGTTGAAATAACAATGAAACCTGTTGTTTTGATGGCTAAAGAGCAAAACTTGTAAGTTTATCGTGTCAATGGTGTGTGGGGCGTTGATGGAGAAGAGTGTGTGATAAGCTTGGTGAAGTGTTGTTGGTTGGAAGAAGGCATCCCCTTGATGGACTTTTAGCATCAGGTTGGTAGGTGGATGAGGCAACAAAGAAAAACGTGTTTACGTTTGTGCGACAAGGCCATTGTCGATCTTGGTCACATATGAAGTGGAGTCTACGAGTGATGGTGGGTAGTGCTTTGGAGGCATGGTGATTTCAGGTTTAGTAGTATTGGTAATAAGAATGGACAGTCAATTATTTTGGGTTGCAATGTTTTTAATCGCAACGTCAAGTTTAAAGTGTGAGGCGGATAACTTTTCATTGTTTATGGTCATGGTGGCGACAAGTTTTGAGAGGTTTTCAGCCATGGAAGCCATGCAACCATGGCTTCTTATAAGGAGGGTGATGATACGTAGATCCACAAGCTTTCCTAGAGAGTCTTAGTCATCGCGGTATTCCACCTGTTTACCTGTATCACTCAACAACAAAGCACGCGTTAGAAGGTATACATGACTTTTCTCCCCGTATTACACTCCGACGCTCAAGTCAGACCAATGGATAAACATGAAAAGAGAATGAGATATATTTTTGTGGAGAAGGGAAAAGTGAGCCATTGTAAGGGAAAAGAGAATGAGAAAATATTTATTTTTTTATTGGTTTTTACTAGAAAAACAGATAGATGGAACCAAATTAAACTTAAAAATCATCTTTGTAACAACTGACAATTTCGGGTTAACATTTATTTATAAACTTGAAAGTTTTATTCTAAACACGTGAATACCTGATTTTACGTATAACCGTTAGGTTAACCCGCGCATATCGAGAAACGTCTTTGAACACATTCCGTCGTCTAGACTAAGTGTAGTCTACGTTTAACTAGTACATTATCATTCTCATGAGCATGATTTACAAGTCATATGCACAGGGTTTATAACTTTTACGTAAGTCTTCCAAACTTGCATTATATTACATGCATGGATGCACAACATACCCAATGCCCTCATCACATTTGAGGTGTTATTTCTACTAGTATTTACCACTTTCAAAAAAAATTCCCTCTTTTTTTACTTCTAGAAATCAGCCCCCTTAAGTAGAATAACCAACAATTGCGTTATTGCTTAGTAAACCACCATTAACCTTCCTATACAAGCTCTTATACCTAGTAATCAAGCAAAGTCCTCTCTTCTCCTCTCCCTTTCCACCTTGAACGACACAAGGCACACCACAAGCCTCTAAATGCTTTGATCTATTGAGCTTAACACCATCTTGTGACTTCTAAAACACCCATTGTCCTTACCCTAAAACACGTAAAAAGGAAGACCATGTGACTAGTTTTACTTAACACTTTCAAACACACAATTCTCCCTATTTTCTCTCATATATTCAAGCTGATCTAAGGGGAAACAAAAAGGATTTTCAAGATTTACTTAAGGGTTTTTACAAGAACTAGGGTTTGGCAATCAAAAATTAGGGTTTTCTAAGGCTATGGGTAGTTCTTGTGCACTTCTTGACGTCCTAATCACCACCATTCCTTGTAAGCATCTCATATAACTAATTTCACATATATTTTAATTTCTAAGCATCATTTCATATAACCACTATAGATTTGTTCTGTTGAAAGTTGTTTTAAACTTAGTTGTAAGAAACCGTAAATCTGTCTAGAAAAATAGGTTAACTTGTGAGCTTGTTTTAACCACTTTAAAGAACTTGTTTGGAAAATTTCTTTTCACAAACTTGTAATATAAGGTCTTAGGCATGTTTCTATACAATTTTATAAATTATGGAATTTTTATAGCAATTTCTAATAATTTTTGCAAAACAGTTTGTCAATCAGCTATGTTTCTGAGTTCGCATCTTATAACTATATTTTGAATGCCTTAAAATTTGAATATATGAAAGAGGCCATACATTTTGGGAAGGTAAGACATAGACCTAAGTGTGAGAGTTTGTTTCGGCTCAATTAGTTAAGAAACGAGTGAGATATGGTCGTTTAAAGTCGGGTGATTTTCTGGATAGCCCACATAATTTTTTGCCAAAGTGTAAAAGTGTTTACATGTGAACTTCTAAGTGTTGTGCACATGTAAAGCTTTGTAAAACTTCACTACAAGTGTATAGGGGTGATAAAACTTTATAAAACTCATATACATATACCACATGTCGTATTGTATCTAAGGCGTCTTAATTAATTAGGTCGTGATTAGGACATGTTGTATCGTGGAACTTGCGTATATTACCGTTAAGCGCGAACTTTGATTGAGGTGAGTTTCATATCCACTTTTACTTGCATTTTACTCGTTTTAAATACTTAAGGGTGAGAAAACCTTGCTCGTTTTTACTTATGAATCACAATACTATTTAAACTTTTACTATTGACTAAGTTACATTGCCATAATTTCCCACTGTCCACAAAAACCCCGCCAAGGCGGAAAACGCGAGCTAAACAAGAATGGATATCATCACAACACACGGTGTCTATATAGAGAATACTAAAATGAAAGCTAAAGTAAAGCAAAGACACAAAGTGTAACATCCGAGAATTTTCGAAATTTTGAATGACGATTTCAATCTTTGACTTTTAGGATCTGGCTTGACTTATAAGAACGATCATCTAAATCACGTTTTCACGACTCGGACTCTAAAGCAATTTGATGTGAAATGATATTCCAGACAACTTTTTAGTTTTGCCCGAGACCTGGAAACGAGCCGAAAAGGGCTAAAACAGCACCGCAAACATTATTCGAACAATATACAACGCGGACACACAAAAACAATTAAATTTGTGTTTAATTATCAGTATTTATTTAATAAAAATATTAAATAAATTAGTCATCAATTTTAATTAAAGGCGTTGTGATAACGCAAATGCTCGAGCTTAAATCCATTCTATTGCGGACAAGACGTAACCGGTTCACAAAACGAATAACAGATATTTTATTAAATGTTATAAAATTTCATAAAAGGAATAACAGATATTTTATTAAATGTTATAAAATATTTATGAAATATTATCAAATAAATACTCATTTTTATCGGAAAAATGATCTGAAAAACAATGGCGCAAGTTTCGAGATTTGAATCGTTCGTTAAGTCGCTCAAACGAGTCCCGAACCGTTTTTATTAAAAACTATATTAAACATTTACAAAATAGACCCTACACTATTAAAACTTGCCACATTTAATATATATATATATATATAAGTTTCATACTTATATTTCATTTCATCTCTTTTATATACACACACTCTTATAAAACTCTCTCCCCCTCCCATAAATTCCGGCCACCGGCCAGCCACCGCCGGCCACCACCTCCGGCCGCCGGAAAAGTTTTCCGACGGGCTTTTCCGGCTAACACCAAAAAGACTCCTTATTTACCGATCTATCCGATCCACCAACTCACTCTCTTCCACGCGCCTATATCCACCAACATCACCACAGCCCAGCCACCATCTCCATAGCCGAGCCACCGAACCCACGCCACCACCACAGCCGCCGTGGGGTGCGTTTGTTTATGTGGCTATCACCATAAAAGGGTGCGTGTGGTTTCTGCTTAGCACCAAGAGGGTGCGTTTGGTTGTGTACAACCACTACTAAGGGTGCGTTCGATTTGGGGTTTAACACCACAAAAGGGTGCGTTTTGTTATATGGCAGCAGGGGAGAGGGGGCTGCGTTTGGTTTAGGTTATAGCAACAAGGTGCGTCGGGTTGGGTGTATAGCACGCACAAGGGTGCGTTTGTTTGTTGACAGCCACCACGAGGGTGGGTTTGGTTCGGGTTAAGGTTATAACCACCAAGGGGTGTCGGGTTTGGCTGTCAAAACAGCGAGCCGGGTTGGGTCATCGGGTTGGCTGTGAGACAGCCGGGTATAACCGGGGGAAGGGTTGTTTCGGGTTTGGTTTGCAACAAAAAGTGGGGTTTGTTTGGGTTGGTCAGCCACCACGCAGGGTGCGTTGGTTTTGGCACAGCCGAGGGCTGCGTTTGGTTTGTGGTAAGAACAGTCCACATAGGGTGCGTTTGGTTTGGCTGTCAAAAACAACCGGGGTGTCGGGCTAGGCTGCTGGGACAGCCAGGGACAGGAGGGGACAGCCGGGGCATCGGGTTGTTTCGTTTGGTTTTGTAACACGGGAAACGGGTGCGTTGATTGTGTTGACA
>BQNB010061204.1:0-36591 GCA_026074375.1 Tanacetum coccineum | reverse complement strand
TTAAATCTAAACCTAATTTAATTAATTAAATTAAATAAACTAACTAAAGTTAACCTAAGGGACTAACAGTGAAAAGGACACAAGGACAAACGGGGTAACAGGCTAACTAACCACAGGGACTAACAGAGGTAACTACAAAAGAGAAAATTACACAATTGGTCCCTGAGGTGGACCCCGATTACAAAAAGGGTCCAAACAGCTTATTATCAAAAAGCTATAAAAGCAAAGTTGATAAGGGGCTTAAGGGGAACAATTTTCATAAAAGGTGCATAAGCTGTAGTGAACTAAATAAGCTAGAAATGTGAGCTTTTTGGGCTTACAGAACTTAATAAGCTTATGAGCTTATTTTACTTTCTTATTGGGATATAAGCTAACAAAATAAGCTACAACTATGGGGGACAGATAAATAGGGAGAGGGGAGTCCTAATTATAAGCTATGGAAATCTAATAAGCCCTAAAATAAGCTGAACTATGAATAAGCTATATTGACAGTTTTAAAATAAAACAGAAAAAAGGGAACTCTAAGCCTAGAATAAGCTATACTAGAGGAGGAGTTAAGCTACAAGATTTTGGGGAATTAAAGGGAAACTACTAATCTATAAATAAAAGCTAAAAAAATCCTAGAGCTTAGTTATGCAATAAGCTAGAAAAGGGGGCTGAAAATGGTGCTCAGCACCAGGGGAGGCCAACAGCAGTGAACAAGGGGCTTTTTGGGCTTATGAAATAAGCTCTTATGAGCTTTTTAGCCAAAACAAAGCACAAACAGATTAAAAGGGCATATGATTGAGCTTATTTCCAAAGTTTGGGTTTCTAAGATACATTTAAACATGCTGATCTTTAGGGTGGAAGTTCAAGGTTTTCAAAGAAATGGGGTTTAGGTTTATTGACATTTACTTGGTCAATTTAAAGGGACAGAACAAGTGCTTGGTTAAAGTGGCTAGAAACACAACAACAAGCACAAAAATAGTGTGCTTAAGCTGCATAAGCAGCTTGAGCCCTTAAGCTTGATTTAGCTTATCCAAATTTTGACAGAACATAGAAACAACTTAAAAACTTATTTTCAAACTAAAAGTTGTGATTAAATTGTCTTAATAAACCCTACACACTCAGCCAAAGTTGGCTGAGTGTTTGTGACCCATACCAAAACAATTTTGACCCATTTTGGGGTCTAAACCAAACACTCCCTTAATTTCTCAATTCGGGTTTTTAGCCCTTTTTAATGAAGTAAAAGCTATGAAATGTTGTTACAAGAAAGTTTAAATAACTTTAACACATGTTTAAACAAGTTAAAACAAGATTAAACTACTCAAATTATATTTCAAATTTTGATAAATGCAATAACAAGAACTCTTAATTTTTATATTGAAAACAGCAATATTACAACATAAAGCTTTAAATAAACTGATTACAATAATCTTAAAGCAGACTTAATTAAATTTTACACTAAAAAAGTAAAAACGGGATTTTTTTTCTTGGCTTGTTCTCTTTCCTTTTATACAAGTCCAAAGGCTTCTCTTGGTCTTGGGATAAGCTGGTTGTGAGTGTGCAATGTCTCCAAGGTAATCCTAGCCCTCTATTTGCTTCTCTTCATCTCAACCATTGAAGGGGGCTTCGTGTTGTGTGATTTTGCCAGGGAAGAGGTTATAGGGGCAATGGGGAGGTGGGAATTGGTGAGGGTGAGCTGGGAATGGTACTTGGGAGGTGGTTTGGGCTTGAAACCGTGGGGAAGGGGTGGTATGGTTTTGGCGCCAAGGGGGTTTACAGTACCCTGTTGCTGGTTCGTTTTAAAAGAAAAGAATGAAAAAGATGCAACAATAGTCCCTCAACTCTCTCTCTCTTTTCACTTCTTTTTAAGCCAAAAACAGTTATAAGATACTTTGGAAAGTGACAGCAATGGCCCTTGTCGTTTTTATAACTAAAAGAAAAAAGAGGTTTTGATAAATTGCAAAAATGGTCCCTCTAGTTTATAACTAAAAGAAATAAAAGAGGTTTGGAAAATTGCAAAACAGCCCTTGTGTTTTATTTTTCTATTTTTTCTTTTTTAAAACAACTTTCAAACTTTGGCATTTTTGGCCCTTTTCTTTATTTTTTTCATTTTTAATTATAAAACAAGGTTTTTAAAATTTACATTTTTGGTCCTTGAGTTTTATAAAAAAGGGTATTGGGCTTGTATTGGGCCCACTGGGTTTGGGTTTGGGCCCAATAAGGTGTGTGGGCTTGTATTGGGCCCACTGAGTGTGTCTGGGCCCAATAAGGTTTAGGCTTATGTTATTGGGCTTTTTAAGGCCCAATAAGGTTCAGGAGTGGGTTTTGTGTGTACAATGGCTGAGATTGGCTGTAACTGGGCTAGGATTGGGCCTTCAAAGTCTTCACAGTCTTTGTCAATTGCACACAAATGGGCTGTTGTAATTGATTGAGGGCCCATTTGGTCTTCACAGTCTTCATAATCAATAGTAATTCTTCAGTTTTCTCCGGCTCCGGGTTTGACTGCTGATTTTCAGTATGATCTCTACTTTGACTTTTTTTGGACTTTGGCTGATTTTGACATAAGGGATCTTTTCCATTCCATGCTCAGTTTTGTCATTTTGGCTTGGTTTTTTGTCTTTTTGATGATATCCACTTCCTGCACAATACAAATGCAAAACAAACATATATTTGGCAGTTTTTGTCTGTTTTTGGTCATTTAAGCTCGTTTTTAGAGGTAAAAGATATGTGTAATTAAGCACTTATCAAATCCCCAAAACTAAGTATTGTGATGTCCTCACGCAAAGTCATGAAGTCAACATGTAAAGCCCCCGTATACACCAGTTTCCTGAGAATTACCTAACTAACAACTAATATTTTTGGAATTTTCTCATTTTTTAACAAAGTTGACTTTTCTTTATTTATTAAAACTGGGATCATAGAATGAGAAGCACCCGTAGAGTGATCTACGGATGTCCCTTACTATAAATTCACGAGTTCTCACGATTTTTCACAAGTTCCAAGCTAAGCAATTAAACAAGAACATTGTCGTAGAAGTTATATGTTAAGCCCTCCATACTTATGACTTGTGAAACTTTCAACTCCACATGGATCTACGATTGAATGTGTGTACTCATTTTAATTTAACATAGATCAACTTATTTTCAAAGTCATAATTCAATATGAATCTGCACAAAGCAACAACTTATTAATACTTTGTAACTTGTATTTCCCGAGATTTAAACTTTAGAACTTTTTGCAACATAATCAACACATAAGCATAATTCTTAAAGCTAGAATGCGTTGCTAGTTTGAACCCCTACCTCGTGTTTAACGAGTAGGATATCACGACCAACGACCGTTTTTCTAGTTTGAAAAACCCACCCCGTTGCTAGCACAGTGGGAAATCACATCAACACCTTATTCTAATATGGCTAAAGGATTATGTCTTAGTTTGAACCCTCACCTAGACCTTTCTTCCAAGTGAGATATCACGACACACCAAATCCCTAGAAGTAAAGACGTCTTAGTTAACCCCCTCCTCTTCAGTCGAGAGGGAATATCACGACACATCTTTTACTTGCTCCATAATATCAACTGCATGCTTCATTGGCAAAATTTCAATATTCATGCATTTTTGCATTCACATTTCATTCATGCTTCTTTGGCATTTATCTTTTAAATCACTATAAAATCTCGCTTTGAAAACTCAAGTTACAATTTGAAGCTTTTTCTGAAAACATCGATTGACTTAGTTGAATTAAATTGAGTACGTATGATTAGGTGGATTAGAAATTCATAATCAGCATACCATGGTTCATCGTTATTGAGCTCCGCCTTCAATATCATGAGATGCTCGTCTGGAAATTCATCAATTATTTCCTCTTTTGCGAAGGTTCCCAAATCTGGGTTCTCAAGTCATGACAGATGATCTACAGCTAAATTTTCTACCCTTTTTTATCCTTAATCTCGATGTCAAATCCTTGGAGAAGTAGAACCCACCTAAAAAGTCTTGGTTTTGCGTCTTCTTTGCTGACCAAATACTTCAAAGCAGAATGATCAGCGTAAACCATAGTTTTTGATAAGACGAGATATTGACAAAACTTATCAAAAGAGAAAACAACTGACAGAAGTTCTTTTTTGGTTGTGGTATAATGTTCTTGGGCATTATTCAAAGTTTTGCTTGCATAATAAATTGGCTTGAATTTTCCATCAATTCGTTGCCCTAAAACAGCTCCAATAGCGAAATCACTAGCGTCACACATTAATTCAAATGGCTCGTTCTAATCGGGAGATATGATGATAGGTACGGTGGTCAATTTTTCTTTCAAAATGTTAAACGCTTTTTTGCAATCATCAGAAAAATCAAACTTCGCGTCTTTCATCAAAAGCTGGGTCATCGGTTTAGAGATCATTGAGAAGTCTTTTATGTACCTTCGGTAAAATCCAGCATGCCCCAGAAAACTTCTCACTCCTTTTACATTAGTCGGGTATGGTAATTTAGCTATCACATCGATTTTGGCTCTATCAACTTTGATTCCAGCTCCAGAAATTTTATGTCCTAAAACTATCCCTTCTTTTACCATAAAATGGCATTTTTCCTAGTTTAGAACAAGGTTGGTTTCTTCACATCTAGCAAGCATTCTATCTAAGTTAGATAAACATCAATCAAAAGAGTTACCAAACACTGAGAAGTCGTCCATGAAAACTTCCATAAAGTCTTCCACCATGTCGTGGAAGATTGCCGTCATGCATCTTTGAAAAGTGGTAGGAGCATTACATAATCCAAACAGCATTCATCGGTAAGCGAAAGTCCTATAAGGAGAGGTGAAGGTGGTCTTCTCTTGATTCCTCCGGTTGGATTAGTATTTGGAAGAATCTGAAATCCATATTAAGAAAATAGTAGTATTCATTCCCACATAAACGTTCTAACATTTGGTGAATGAAAGGAAGGGGAAAATGGTCTTTTCGAGTTGCATCATTAAGTTTACAGTAATCAATGCACACTCTCCATCTAGTAACTGTTCGGAAAGGGATTAATTCATTATTATTATTTAAAAACTACAATCATCCCTTCCCTTTTTTGGTACACGTGGAATAGGGTAACCCATGGAAGCGGTTGATAATTGGATAAATAATCATGTAGTTGCACAATTTCATTTTTCACAACATCGTGAACTTTCGGATTTAGACGCTTTGGTGGTTGATTATGGTTGGTTATCATCCTCCATTAAAATTCTTTATGCGTACAGTATGACAGACTGAGTCCCTTGATTGTCTGACATTTTCCAGCAATTTCCCTTTCTTCTCTCAATACTTACAGAAGTGATTGTTTTATCCTTGTTCAGACAATTCTGATGAGATAATAATAGGAAAAGATTTGTCTCCATGAAGGTATGCGTATTCTAAATGTTGAGGCAAATTCTTCAGCTTTGGTTTCTTCTCATCAATATCATTAGCACTGGCGGAATACATATGTTCGCTTTTAACATTATCGCCATTTGAAGTTCCTTGTGTCACTGGATACGACGTATTGATAGAATCGATATGCCGTATCGAGTTTTCTGAATCAGACCCATTCTTATCATAGCTACTGGTAGATTCACAGCATTCTAAAATATTTTTTTTGATTGATCATTGTTTTTTTCTAGTCGCCTTGATAAAAATGAAGTCGGGCTCTTTATTTGTCAGCAATACTGAGCTTATTTGTTGATCGTTTCGTCTAAGTCGATCGATCCCGTAAACAATATTCATGTCTTAGTTGTTGGTCTATTTAATTGATGGTTTACGTCAAGATCACCTCATCACCCCCCACTCTTAGTGTTACTATTCTTATGTGCCACGTCTATCATAGCTCGAGCCGGGGCTCAAGAATGGTCTTCCTAAAATTATAGGAACTCTTGAAATCTTCAGGCATATCTAGGATGACGAAATCTATAGGAAGGACAAATTTGTCTACTTTTATAAGTACGTCTTCGATTATTCCTCTCGGATATTGGATTGACCTATCCGCAAGCTCCAAACTCATTCTAGTAGCCTTTGGTTCTCCCAAACCAAGTTTCTTGTACATCGTGTATGGCATTAAGCTTATGCTAGCCTATTTATAAAAACTCAAGATCTGCTAATGCATTATCAATATGTAATTGGCCAATGTCGCAAGGAATAATAAAACTCCCTGGGTCTTTCTCTTTTGATAGAAGCTTGTTTAAAAGTACGGCAGAGCATCTATCGTTAATAATGATTTTGCAAGCTTCTTCCAACCTGATTTTGTTAGTTAGCAAACCCTTTAGAAATTTGGCATACTTCGGCATTTGAGCTAATGCTTCGATGAAAGGTAAAATTATGTGGAGTTGCTTCAGATTTTCCAAAAACTTCTTTTGTTGAACCTCATCTTTTTCTTTTCTCAATCTTTTGGGGAAAGGAACTGGTGGTGGTTGCACTTCATTCGATGGTTGAATGATATGTGAGAAATCACATATCCGTTTTATACTAAAAATGACCCTTAAAAGATGAAAAATGAACATATTATGCTTATATATTGTGTATTTGGTCTTTTGTGATGTGTAGGTACGGATATTACAAAAAAATCACAAGAAAAGAGCCAAAAAACCGGGCAAAAACGAACACGAGACGGAAAGAGTACACAAGAGCTGGGAGTTTGTAAGCAAAGGTCAACAAAAAGTCAACAAAAGTCAACATTAGTCAACCCATGAGAAGACAACCTTGAAATTACCAAATAAGCCTTAATGTTAAATCATTTTCACCAAAAGTCCCTAAACCAATAACACGTTAGTCTCTTTTCTACCTATGGATCATAACGGCCGTTAGTCTAATATTTAACCAAATTCAAATCCATTTAACCCAGCCACTAATCTAAATTGTGGCCCATGTTACCTTTTCTATACCAAGTCAACCCTTTTATAAAACCGGGTCAAACGAAAAGAGTAAAGAAAAGAAAAGGACGCGAAGATGTTTTTACTATTCATCTTCGTCCAAATTTAACCTTGTGTCAAAATTAAACGGGTAAAACCCACTCTTATACTCATCTTACATGGTTTCAAAGATTCTTAGTGCCAAGCTCCAGCTCAGCAAAGAGAAACGTCATCAATTGGCAATGATTGGCTAGCTCTGACAACAAGGAATGACACGCGTTTACCAAACCAACCACAAATTTGGGAAATTTTACACTTATAAATTAGTTCAAAAAGAAGCAACAAGGCCTCCAGAAAGTTGGGATTGCAACTGCCATCCGTGTGCCCCTTTTTCATCCAACGGCTTAAAATCGTGATGCAATGATTGGTTAGAGATGGATGGCCAAGATTAGAAGCTAAGGGAGCGTCTAAAGGACCTAGAAGCATCTCCTCTTGCCTATAAAAGGAGTCCTCCTCTCACTCACAGAGGCATCGAGGACTTAGTGTAGTTTTAGCTTATAGAATGTAATTTTAGCTTATTAAGTCGTTTTAGCTTATTGCTTTTCATTTAATGTAATTTTCCTTTTCAACAGTTTGTAATCAGTTTCTATAATCAATAAAAGTTAAGTTTCTATTCTGTTAAAGCAAAATTCATGTTTTACCTTATTGTACTCATGGTTTGAATAAGCCCATTTTTACTCTTAAAAGCTAAATAAGCTCTCTAATTCACTAATAAGCTAGTTATATACTCAGTTAAGCTCTTAAAGCTTAACTGAGCTTATTTTTACTTATAATTCACCCCAAATGTACCTCAGCTTATTTTTGGAAGGGAAGCCAGTTGTGGAAGGGCTTCCAGGACCTTACTAGCTTATCTCTGATAAGCTAGAGCTTTGTTGGTAGTCTAAGGCATTTATAGCCTTGTTTGTGCAAAGGCTTTTGTAAGTCTTCATTTTACCTTTTATAGCTTAATATTGCATTTTAGCTTAATACTGCTTATTTCCTGCTTATTGTAGTTTAGAATAGCTTATTTCTGCTTATTTTAGTTGTATGATGCTTATTGTGTTCAATTATTAGTATAGATCTTAATTTACATGTATTTGTTATAAAAAAGTGAAAAAATTAAAAATAGTTAAGTTTATAACTTAAGTTAGTACTGTCAAGTGGTATTTGGATTCAAGGTTTTTGTTAGGCTAGATCAAGTTTTAATAAGTTTGAAAACTTACTTGTTTGAATCTGAGTTCATTAGCTCAGATTAATAACAATTTGTGCTTTGATTAGTTTTAAGCTGTCATTATTGGAAGTTTGTTCTCATTTTGGTGTCTATGAAGTGTAGTATTTAAGTCCTAAAGGTCTGCACTTGTGGTTTTGAGTTTTGGTTAAAAAGTGTCAAATGCATCAGATAGTTAAACAGGCTTTTGGTCATTTTCAGTCTCAAAAATAAGTTAGTTAAAGTAGGAGTTAGTTTTGGAATTCATTGTGCAAGTAGATTATAGGTCAATCTAGATAGGTTAGGGCTAAATTTGTTACTTTAAGCTTATTTAAATATCTTGTTTTAGGTCTACAAATTGTCTCTTTTTAAAGTTTTCATAATATTGGAAAACCAAAAATTAGTATTCTGCCTGATCTCGTGTTTTCAATTGGATTTTCATAGTTACTTGAATTTCAAAATGATTTTTAATGGCTGTTTAGTAGAGTGTAGGATAAGCTTTAAGTAGAATAAGTATTTAAGCCTAATGATTCTCCATTAGCTTGTTTAAAATAATAGCTACAAATTGCCCTTGTTGTCTGTTTTTGATAAAGTTTTGTGTCAAATTGCTTTATTGAGTTTTTCTGCTTATAGCTAGTATTTTTTGCTTAATTTTTGCTTTCATGTGCTCATTTGGTTATATGGTTGTTGTTTATGCTTATTTAGGTCAGGCTTAGCTTATTTTGGTCTTTCATAAAAAATAAAACACATAGTGCAAACAGTTAAAATAGCTTTTTCATTTAGACTTTTCTTAGCTTAAATAGATTTCAAAACACTTTTTAAAAGTTGATTTAGAAAGCTTATAGGTCAAGCTTTTAGATGGTATAGGCCACCAAGTCATAAGGTTCTGATTACTAGCTTTAAAATAAGCTCAAAAGTACCTACTTGGCCATTTGGCAAACAGTCTTTATACCAAAGTGCTTATTTCTGTCTTTTAAGCTTTATGGATGGTTGTTTGTGGCTTAATTATTGTCCTCGCTTGCTTATTAGGATTGTATTAAGTTGTAGGATGCTTATTTAGTTCTAGTTCCAGCTTAATCAAGTTTTTTAGTTAATATAGTTTAGTAAAAAAAACTCAAAATTCCTTTAAGTCTAATCTGTTACCTTTTAAGCTCTTTTCCAGCTTATTGAGTAGTTTTTATATAAAATTGTTTTCGCAAAAAGTCTTAGTTTTTAGCTGTTTTATAAATTTGAGTAAAAAGTCTTGCAAAAATTAAAAAAAGGGGAACTAGAGAAGTCATGGGTGAGCAAGGCTCGAACCCATGACCTCAACCTAGCTCAACCCTCTTATAACACACACGTTTAACCATCTGCACCAGTAGGGCAATCTGTTATTGCCCTACACAATTTGATTTTTAACACCTATTTTGGCTTTTAAATAAATAAGCACTTCGAGTGCTAAAGTGCTTTTTATGGGCTTAATTGTTAAGGAATTAAATTTTCTTTTTTCATATTTTAGGTTAAGGAATTAAATTTGCTTTCGTAGGTCTTAAATTTGATATATTAGCTTTTTAGTCGCGTTTCTTTTATCCGTTAACGTTTTCGTAGAGATTTTTTATTTGTGCCTTTATTTGCCACTAGGTAGGATTTAGTTTCTAAAAATCAATGTTTTAGAACCATTCAAATAATTGTCAAACTCAAGAGGAGTTTTAATTCATAATCTTGGGCGTATAAACGACCGGTGAACACTTACGGTTAATGTACGATTTATTTTGTGTTGGATTTTGCTTTTATCTTTGCTCCTCATGGATTTCTAGTGAATTTCGTATACTTACGTATTATACGTACATCAATTTTTGGCGCCGTTGCCGGGGAATTGTGTTAAGATTCTTTCGTTTGAAATTTGTGATAGCTGATTTGGAGAACCTTTCGTCTTCGTAAGTTACGTCTTTTGAAAAAAATTCAAAAAAATTATATTAAAGTTAAAAAATATTTCTTCTTTTTCTTTTGACTATTGGTAGAAGTTAATAAATAATAGAAAAAAAATACAAAAATATTTGCCTCTTCCGGGATTTTTTGAATTTTTATAGTTCTCTCTTAGATACTAAAATACCACAAAGCAATTTAATTATATTACTAGGAGAATTTGGGAAATATCATTAAATAAGTTCCATTCAAAGATTTAAAAAAAGTAGTCTTGTGTCACTTACGAAAAAGGAGCTACCTATTTTGTGATTTAAGTATTAGGAGGGTTGTTACAAGGAATCGGCCCACAAGGGACAATCGTTTTTTACGGTGTTCACTCCCACTACGTTCCCCGCTTGCTTGCATTTTCACTTAAGGGAGTTACCCTAAGATTATTGTATTCGGTGAAACAATAATATTTTTGTGTATATATTTTCTCTCCTCGTTTGTTTGCATAGTGCATGCGCACTAGAAATTCTAATTATCCAAATAATTCACCCGTAACCATTATGAGACGTCGAAATAAAAGACGTGATCCAAACGTAGTCGAACCCGAGCTTTGTACTATCGTTTGAAGTTTCACAATAGCGGATATGAACAATGGAAGAGCTACTCCAAGCACCCACGGATGGGTATGGAGAAGCTAACTGTCATACGGAATATTATGGGATCATTTTTTAGATTAAGGACGAATTTGCTACATTAGTCAAGTAGCCCATTTCATGGTTTTGGCGAGGGCAATCCCTTCTCATTTCAACATTTCAAAAGGATTACCTCACTTGGAAATTTAGGGGAGTCAGATTGATGTGATTAACTCTTGATGTTTCCATATTCACTCGAGGGGGCCGCTAGGATTTGGTACGATAAAGAACCTCCTAATTCGATATTGACTTGGGATGATCTCGTAAACAAATTCGTGAATCAATTTTTTCCTCCCTCGAAAGGTCCACCCACTTCAAGATATGAAATTCTTGATTTACTTAAAAAATTTCGATGAGATATTTGGATTGGCATGGATAGATTTAGGAAATGCTTAGATGGAAGTCCCACCATGGATTTTTAGAGTTAACCCAAATAGATACTTCTTAATGGTTAAAATGATAAATGATCAAGACTCTGAATGTCGTGGCGGTTGGAAATCTTATGAGTAAGGACTCACTAGAGAGGCCTTGACACATAATTAAAAATAAGTCGAATGTTCGTTATTCTCGAATCAAATGGAATTTTCTAGGGTGAATACGACTTCTAGGGAAGTATAGTAGACGGATGAGAGAATTGATAAGCTTGCGGACCAAATTTTGACCTTAGTTGAGATTGTTTCTAAGAAAGTTGTCACTCCCGCTACGGTTAAAGCGGTTGAGGAATCTTGTGTTACTTGTGGTGGTGCTCATGCTTACTATAATTGTCCTAATACCGATAACAATCAATCAAATGTTTTTTGTGCTGCGTCGTGGCATTTTACAATCAAGTAACCCCCTCCAAACCGTGTAGTTTCCACATGCACCACTGGTTTGGCTTCCGGTGCAAATAGTCAATAGGTATAATCAAAATCAAGGTCAAGGGAATAATTTTAATCGGGAAAATAATTTTCATGGTAATCAAGTTTTTCAAGCTCCAATTAATCATGCTCCAAATTTTCAAAATCAAGGATTTCAAAACCAACCTTTTCAAGCTCATAATAATCAAGTTCAACAAGGTTTTCCAAATGAGTTTTCAAGTTATGTGAAAGCTAATGAGTCATTAATGAGAAATATGCAAAGTCAAATTAATGAATTGAGGGGTAATTTTAGTAAACAAGAGGAGAATCTTAGGAAAAATTTGAATAACGATATGAGGAGTATTCTAGGTAGTTTCTTCCAAAACCAAGCCTCAACTTCGGGTACTCTTCCGAGTAATACTATTCCTAACCCGAAGGGTGAGATGAAAGCTATCACTACTCGTAGTGGTGCTACTTTAGCTGGACCCTCGGTTCCTCCTCCTTCCCCTACTAAGGAGGTAGACCGAGAACTAGAGACAAAAATGGATCAGGTACTCACCGAGAGTACCAATAATGTCCCACCTCCGGTTGTTTAGCCGTCTCCCGATTCTACTAAGCTTCCTCCTGCTTCTACTTCTTCTCCTAAGATTCCCGAGCCTAATCCGCATCAACCCCCGATTCCATATCCATCTAGGTTGAACAAAGAAAAGTTGCAAGGAAAAGATGATATTCAAATTCATAGTTTTTTACAAATGTTTAAGAAAATTCACTTCAATATCAGTTTTTCCGAGGCTCTTGCTCATATGCCTAAATTTGCAAAAATGGTTAAGGATCTTCTTACGAATAAGGAAAAACTTCTTGAGATAGCAAATACACCCGTGAATGAGAACTGCTCGGCTGTGATCCTAAAAAAGTTACCCGAAAAACTCGGAGACACGGGCAGGTTTCTCATTCCATGTGATTCTACGAGGCTCGTTTCATGCATGCCCTAGGCCGATTTAGAGCTTGCATTATCACGTGATGGCCACTTCCGTACGGAAAACACTATCACTTCGGATATTTCTACTTCTCGAAGGACATCGATTAGCTACCCTGAACGATGCTGTTCCAGAGGGTGTATAGCCGAAAAAAAAAAAAAAAAAAAAAAAGATGTTTCGTTCGAGTAGGGCAAGTTTACATTCCTAGCCGAATTTTTGGTGGTTGTACTATGAGGTTGATCCCGACGTTTCCAGCTTATATTGGTTAGACCTTTTATTAAGGACGGCATCATGCTTTAGTGGACGTAACGGCGGAAAAGTTAACCTTGCGGAGTCGGTGATGATAAGTAGTCTTTATCGTGAAAGCGCCTCTCAGAACACCCTCAAAAGCATAGTGATAATTCAATCCATAAGATTGACATTCTCGATACTACATGCGACAATCATGTTTATGAGGTGCTTAATTTTCAAAAGTCAATTAATGCGACAAGTGGCAATCCCACTCTTTCTCCGGACCCTATGGTCGAGTCTCTTTCACCTTCTCTTACTCCCTTCGGAGATAGTGATTGTCTTTTGGAAGAGACCGACGCATTTCTTTCTCTCGATGATTCGATATCATCGGGTATTGATGATGACACCTACGACTCGGAGGGAGATATTCTTTTTATAGAAAGATTACTTGATGATGATCCTTCACCCGATCTCCCTCCTACTCCTCACCCCGTATGTTTAATTAATGATGCCGAAAAGATTAAGTCTTCAATCGAAGATCCTCCGGATCTTGTACTCAAGGACTTGCCTTCCCACCTCGAGTATGCGTTTTTGGAGGGAACTTCTAAGTTACCCATCATAATCGCTAAAGACTTGAGGAGTGAAGAAAAAGAGCAGCTTCTTAAGGTTTTAAAATCACACAAACGGGCGATAGCTTGGAAAAACTATCTGATTTTCGTGGCATTAATCTGAATTTTTGCATCATAAGATAATTAATGGAAGAAGATTTTAAACAGTGTTCAGAAACAAAGGACGGGTTTAATCCTCTAAAAATCCATGAGTAATCATGTTGAAGTCTTTAACTTTCGATGATGGATTAATTTACCCGGATCTGGACAGTCTTATTGGGGGGGGGGGTTGGGAAGCTCTGATTCACGTCGTACCTAAAAAGGCGGGTATAACGGTTGTTACGAATGAAAATAATGAGCTTATTCCTACACGATTGTTCACGGGTTAGCGCGTTTGTATTGACTATCGAAAGTTGAACGATGTCACCCGTAAAGACCACTATCCTCTCCCTTTTATGGTTCAAATGTTAGAGCGACTAGCAGGAAATTGAATTTTATTGGTTTCTTAGAGGATTTTCTGGCTATTTCAATCAATTGATCCTTAAGAACCATCCCCCCCCCTTCCCTCCTGGAATAGACCACGTTCACCTTCGGTATGGAACATTTGCTTATCGAAGAATGCCCTTTGGCCTTTGCAATGCTCCTGGGACATTCCAACGGTGTATGATGGTGATTTTCCATGATATGATTGAAAAAACTATGGAAGTTTTCATGGATGACTTTTTGGTTTTTGGGGATTCATTTTCATCATGCCTCTCCAATTTAGATACTATGCTACAACGGTGCAAAGACACAAACTTAGTTCTAAATTGGGAGAAGTGCCACTTCATGGTCAAAAGGAGGGATAGTCTCTGGCCACAAAATCTCTAAAAATTGGACTTGAAAGTTGATAGAGGCAAAAGTAGATGTGATTGCAAAATTACCTCCTCCGGACCACGGTAAAGGGGTTAGAGCTTCTTTAGGTCATGCCGTGTTTCTTAGACGTTTTTTACAAGACTTTTTCAAAATAGCGCGACTATGACTCAACTCTTGGAAATGGTCACTTCTGTCATCTTTTGGGTACGGGGTCTTGCTTCTTTTAAGATTCTTAAAAAGAGGTTAACTGAAGCTCCGATCCTTATGTCCCCGGACTGGGATTTGCCGTTTGAGCTTATGTGCGACGCTAGTGATTATGCTGTTCGAGCTGTTTTAGGACAAAGGAAAGACAAATATTTTAGGTCTATACACTATGCTCGTAAGACACTGTCGCTGCTCAAAACTTATTACCCACCGTTACAAATAAGTGCTTTTAGACATGGTGTATGCATTCAGAAGTTCGGTCTTACTTAGTCTTGTCCAAGAGCATAGTATATACGGATCATTCGGCATTAAAATACCTTTTAATAAGCAAGATGCCAAGCCGAGGTTGATCCGGTAGGTTCTTTTGCTCCAGGAATTTACTATTGAAATTCGTGATAAAAAGGAGATCATGTTGGAATGGAAATAAATGACAATTTTCCTTACGAATCACTTAGTATGATATCTCTTAATCCCGACAATAAACCCCCGTGGTTTGCCGATATAGCAAACTACTTAGTGGGGAATGTGCTTGTTAAAGGGATGTCATCCCGGCAGAAAAAGAAATTCTTTAAGGATATTCGACACTATTTTTGGGATGACCCCTATCTCTTTCGGATTTGTGTTGATCAGATTATTCGACGTTGTGTAAACGTGCAAGAATCTATAGACATTCTCCAAGCTTGCCATCATGGACCCACTAGGGGACACCATGGCCCGAACTACACCGCAAAAAAAGTTTTTGACTCTGGTTTTTTCTGGCCCACTATTTATCGCGATGCCCAGGACCTTGTCACACATTGTGACTCGTGTCAGTGTCAGGGAAAGATCTCACAACGGGACGAAATGCCCCAATATCCAATTCAGGTTTGTGAGATTTTCGACCTCTAGGGCATCGATTTCATAGGGCCGTTCCTGTCTTCAAGAGGGAACCGATATATTCTCGTGGCTGTCGACTATGTTTCGAAGTAGGTTGAAGTGAAAGCGCTCCCCACCAACGACGCCCGAGTAGTGGTTAAGTTCTTAAAACAATTATTTTCCAGATTTGGAACCCCACGGGCCATCATTAGTGATCGAGGGACGCATTTTTGTAATGACCAATTTTCTAAAGTTCTTCAAAAATATGGTGTTACACATAGGCTTTCGACCTCGTATCACCCGCAAACAAGTGGCCAGGTGGAGGTTTCCAATAGAGGTTTAAAAAGGATATTAGAAAGGACGGTAGGCGAGCATCGAGCAAGATGGGCCGATAAACTTGATGACGCCTTGTGGGCTTTCCGTACCGCTTACAAAACCCCGATTGTTTGTACTCCTTATAAGCTGGTATATGGTAAAGCTTGTCATTTGTTCATCGAGCTTAAGCATAAAGCCTACTGGGCTTTGAAATGGACCAACTTTGACCTAAAAACCGCGAAAGATCACCGTAAAGTTCAACTTAACGAATTAAATGAACTACGGGATCAGGCCTACGAGAGCTCTTTGATCTATAAAGAGAAGACAAAAAAGATTCACGATGCTAAGATAAAAAACCGTGAGTTTCACGTTGGAGATCGTGTCCTTCTTTTTAATTCTCGATTGAAGTTGTTCTCGGGCAAACTAAAATCCCGCTGGACCGGACCGTTCACTGTGGCCCAAGTTTTTCCCTATGGGACCATTGAGCTATCTCAAGCCGATGGTCCTAACTTTAAAGTGAATGGTCATCGTGTTAAACACTACTTTGGAGGGGACATACCATCAAAGGTTGTCCCGGATCTCCAAACTTTCCCCATGGACAACTGAATGCGGGGATCGAGTCAAGCTATGTGACTCGGTTACCAAAAACAAAGCGCTTCGTGGGAGGCACCCCATGCTTATCCATCTTTCTTCTTTCTTATTTCTAATGTGATGTGAGGAGGCTTGTACTCTTTCGATTCTTGTTGTTTGTGCTTGTGATTGTTTGTAGGATTGACCCAAAATTTTTGAAGACTCTCGTGTTCGGTGTTTTGTCCCGGTTCACTCGAGCTTCCTAGCCTTTGCTTGCCATTAGTTTGGGGAAATCCGATATCCTAGATTATTATCGACTAACATCTATCTTTTAGCATACTTCATAAACGGCTTAAGATTTTTGTGATACTTTCTCCATGCTCGGATTATGCATTCGACTTTTTGAGTTCTAGTATGGGGTTTTGAGCCTTAGACTAGGAAACATTGAGGACAATGTTTAGTTTTAGTATGGGGTAGTATATCTTCGATATGATCTTACCTACCTTAGCCCGTTGTTCTCACGTACCCCGTTTTCCCGCAAAAATTTTAAATTTTTAAGTTTTATATATATAACCTCTAAAAAAATGATGAAAAATAGAAAATAGTTGATAAAAATAATAAGTGTTTTGACACGAATGTAGGCTTTCCGTTGGTGAGAACTTTACGTTTAATCGAGTTTAACAGTATAAAAAATAACATGGTCTAAAGCATTAAATATCATTCTAGTAAAATCAATTGACATTGAGTAGATAAAACTCATATAAATTTATTTTGTTACAATAATTGCATTTAAATATTCGTACATAACATATTAACAAAATAATACTTATTCGAGCCTTTATAAAATTACATCCCATTCATGATTTTCACACAAATATTTTCACAATATAATAGGACTAAAAAGTCTTATGGATTAACATTAGTGCGATAATAGAACGTTTTAATACATGTACAATTGTATGAATATTACGTTAGAAACAAATCATGTATAATATGCCGCGTTCGGTCGGGTATAACCACGGGATATTCTAAAAGTAAAAAGCACCGAAACCGAACCGTTGATACGCGCGGTTTTCGGTTTCGTTTCTTTTCACGGATATCGGTTTTTTCGGTTTTCGGGTTTTTTCATTTTCGATTAAATGGTTCGCTCGGTTCGTCGTTTCTCGTTTTCGGTTTTCGGGTTTTTAAGGCTTGTTGTTTGTGCAAATTCCTGGTCCTCTCTTGCTTATTAGGATTGTATTAAGTTGTAATGTTCACTTTTAACATTATCGCCATTTGAAGTTCCCTGTGTAACTGGATACGGCGTATTGATAGAATCGATATGCCGTATCGAGTTTTCTGAATCAGACCCATTCTTATCATTGCTACTGGTAGATTCACAGCATTCTAAATCTGATTGATCAATTGATTTTTCCAGTCCCCTTGATAAAAACGAGTCGGGCTCTTCATTTGTCAGCAATTCCCGAGCTTCTTCGTTGATCGTTTCGTCTAAGTCATCGATCCCGTAACATTCATCGTCTTCAGTTGTTGGTCTTTTAATTGATTGGTCTACGTCAAAGATCACTTCATCATCCCCCACTCTTAGTGTTATCTTCTTATTGAACACGTCAATCATAGCTCGAGCGGTGGCCAAGAATGGTCTTCCTAAAATTATAGGAACTCTTGAATCTTCGGGCATATCTAGGATGACGAAATCTATGGGAAGGACAAATTTGTCTACTTTTATGAGTACGTCTTCGATTATTCCTCTCGGATATTGGATTGACCTATCCGCAAGCTCCAAACTCATTCTAGTAGCCTTTGGTTCTCCCAAACCAAGTTTCTTGTACATCGTGTATGGCATTAAGCTTATGCTAGCTCCAAGATCTGCTAATGCATTATCAATATGTAATTGGCCAATGTCGCAAGGAATAGTAAAACTCCCTGGGTCTTTCTCTTTTGATGGAAGCTTGTTTAAAAGTACGGCAGAGCATCTTTCGTTCATAATGATTTTGCAAGCTTCTTCCAACCTGATTTTGTTAGTTAGCAAACCCTTTAGAAATTTGGCATACTTCGGCATTTGAGCTAATGCTTCGATGAAAGGTAAATTTATGTGGAGTTGCTTCAGATTTTCCAAAAACTTCTTTTGTTGAGCCTCATCTTTTTCTTTTCTCAATCTTTTGGGGAAAGGAACTGGTGGTGGTTGCACTTCATTCGATGGTTGAACAACCGATCTGTTAGTTATCTGAGGTTGATCATTAGTGAGGACTTCGTTTGGTTCGGCTGGCTTTTCAGGTTCAACAACTACAGGTTCTTTTGGTAGCCCATTGGTGTCGTTATTATGAACATCTTGAGTCGTAGTTTTTCCACCTCTAGTAGTTACTCCCTTAACTTCGCAATCTATCATTGGAACGTTATTAATTACATTTAATAACTCTTGTACCCCAAATCTGAGCTCAATTAGTGAATTATTCCTTTCTTTAAACAAGAGCTCGTTGTTAGTTTGGAAGTCATAGATAAATGCCCTCATCTCCTCGTGTTCTCGTTTTCCTTCGTCAATGAACTTGTTCAACATCTCTTCCATTGTCAGGCTTCTTTCAGGGTAGTTAAAATGATATGGCCGGAGTCTAGATTCAGTTCCTGAAAAGTAAGACATGGTGCACAGTAAAGCTATTCTAGAAAAATAGGTTTGTAATGAAAACAATAAATACGCCGTATTCAACGAGTCAAATACGTCGTATGACAGATCAGACTGGATACGCCGTATCTAAAAGGGACAGATACGCCGTATCGATGATAACAGAATACGAAAACAAACAATCAAATACGCAACAAAATATACTAGCAAACAATTAAAGACAAATAAAAATATTACAGAATATACAAATTTTCTTTTGTTTTCACACGTTTTGTCCGTTTTCATACGTTTTCGTCAGTTTTCATATGTATACGTTTTCATCCGTTTTCGGCCGTTTTAAGACGTATCCATCCATTTTCATACGTTTCCATACATTTTCGTCCGTTTTTGTATGTTTTCGTTTGTTTTTGTATGTTTTTGTTTGTTTTTTTACGTTTTTGTTTGTTTTTGTGCGTTTTTATTTGTTTTTGTATGTTTTCGTCTGTTTTTGCACGTTTTCGTCCGATATTGCACGTTTTCATATGTTTTCACATGCTTTCAGACGGTTTCTTCCATTTTCATACATTATCTATCAATGATATTATACTGTTAGTAGGAACAAAAAGGTTAAGCCTCTTTAGGCGAATTCTCATTTTGCTCAAAAGTGATGCCAAATTATTGCAACACTTGTTTGATTTTGAGAATACGTCAAATTTCTATATAACTCATGTGATAAAACTATATAATGTGACATTGTAAATGCTATTCTACAGAGTAATATCACAGGTGATATAACAATAAAATGTAACACTAATTATGGTATTCTACATATGAGTAATATCACAAGTGATAAAACAATAAAATGACCAAAAGTAGACATCATTCATGTCTTGCTATATATATATATATATATATATAGAGATATATGTATAATGTATACGTATATACGTATACGTATAGGTGTATACGTATATCTAGATACGTATACGTATATCTATATACGTATATGTATATATGTACGTATATACACTAATCTATATTACACTAATCCTAAGGGTTAGATCTAATCTAATGTTAAACAAAAAAATACTTTTGAAAATATCATAATAAAAATCAGATTAATTTTCACTCTCGGAACGGCGCAAATTCTTGAGGTGTTGTTTTGTAGGAGTTGTTTTCTTATAGATTCAAGTTTTAAATTTATATTTTGAGACTCAACACTCATAAAAAACCTTTAACGGGCAGTGTACTCGATCGGTAGTAGTTTCGTGGTAAGTAGGGTGTTGATCACTGAGAGCAAGGTTAAATCTATCAATTTAATTAATATCTTGGTTATCTAATCTATGTTAGTTCTATTCTAATCCTATGTTAAACCTATATCAGTCTAAATCTTAATTCTAATAAAAAGAGGGGTTTTCAGCCTGAGAGACTGGCACGGTTTGGTTGGTGACTACAATCAATTCAAGAAACTATTACCCACGCAAGCTAATTAACAAAAGATAAAAGTGCGGTCGAACCTTATATAAGAAAACTGTATTAACCTTATTAATCGATTAGAATGTTCGGATTTATTTATTTGTGCAATGTTTTTCTATCGATAGGTGGAAATTCATTCTTAAGGACTTAGGCGTTACATCATCCTAAGACCTAGAATGTTTATTCTATCAAATTAAAGCATCGCATAAAAGCTTTCGTTATTTGCTGATTATAATCTATCTTAGGGATTAAAGCAATGGTGATCTTGTTAAACCCTAGCTCATAAAGACTTTACCCACTTACCGCTTAATGGCAATTCTATACACCAGTTGTCACGTGTCACATATATCCAATGGAACAGACGTTATTTGTTGTATTATCTAGGTAACTCCTGCTAGTCTATATCACGATCAATAATCCATGTTGCATATCTCCAGGCAATATCCAATTAACTAGTTAAGCCCGAAGCGTATCCTAGACACAGACTTAGAAGGACAATACTTGTGTAACTATTATTCTAGATGTATAAATTACTATATGGAGAGCTATCCCGGACTCTAGATCCGCTTGGTCCACTTTGCTAGATCCAGTTGAATGATAGGTCGCATACAAAAGCGCGTAAACAAGTATAAATTGATAAACATAAACAAGCACTCAACGATAAATCAAGAAATCGATATAAACAAATACCAAACATTCAGATCTTCATAATAATGGCTAATACCCGAAGGTATTAGCCTTCAAACATCATAATAAATACAAGAGTAATAATTTAGCCAAGGTAAACTAACCGAGTTAACGAATGATACCAAAAACTGAACGATTACAAAAGTATATGGAATTACACGATGTCTCCTATGGAATTGAATATGTTGCTCGACCTCTTCTGCTCTTTTTCTCCTCTGAAAATTGAATTTTGTGGTTTAGGTATCGAGAATATGATTTAGCACACTTAAAACTCGTTTTTGAGTTTTCTATTTATAAGGTCTGGAAGTCGGTTGGATACGGCGTATCCATGTATTGGATACGGCGTATTGGGGATTTCTTGGAGTAGGGACCACGTTTGATATCTTCCAGAATATTATATTGATTCCATATCTTGAATACGGCGTATTGAGTCCTCTGGATATGACGTATTGATCTTCATTCCTTTTGTGGTCTTTGGTGAGTGCAGGCACGGATACGCCGTATCTTCCTTGATGGATACGACGTATTGGTCTTCAGAACAGTAATCTTCAAAATATCTTCATTTAAGCTCCAGAATGCGCGCCTTTTGCTAAGTTTCACCAATTACTCCATAATTACTGCAATTCTTAAATATAAACGATTAAGTAACAATTCTTTGCAATAACTATACAAAATGGGTTAATATCGTGGGATAAATGATGCTATAAAATAGACGTTATTTGATGTCATCAAGTGCCGACTGAGATGGAGATAGTACTGGAACAAACCCAACAAGGTACTAGTCATGAAGTCTTGGTAAACACTGAAGGGGTTGAAGAATGAAAAAGAATTGTAAGGATATTCTCTTCCACTAACAAACTTCTCTAGATTCCTCATTAACCTTCATTAAAAGAGCTGTTTGTCGATAGCCTGGATCATAACTCGAGCCCTTCGCTTGTCTAATCTACTCCATTTATTCTTTGGCAGATACTCCATTCTTATCCCGATAGATTCTTAAAGATGGTTTGACAGGAATCGAGTATGCCATCACTGAATTTATGGAGATCATCAGTGCGCATCAATCTATTTCTGTTGTTCTGGTCTACATATATTACTCCTTGAGGGTCTTATGCAGAGTATGTGGTACTTTTCATGTGATCTGGCACTGATTGTGTCTGGATTGTAGGTGAGCTTCTTTTGGTAACTTTCGACACCTAATTGAAGATCTTCTACCCCCTTTTGAATGACAATACGTCTTGTGAACATACGTAATGCCACATTCAAGTCATATCGTTCGTCTATCGTGAGATTGCTTAGCTTTTGTTGAACAAGTAGGAGTAACATGTCCTCGATGTCTTGTAGGCGAAGACGTGGGAAGTCACCTTCTTTAAACGTGTATAGCTTCTGATCTTCTCTACGAACTTCAATCTTGTCCAAGTGACCATAGTCATACACTTCTTCATGATCGTAAGTCTGGTAACGGCAATGATTCATTTTCTAGAGTAGACATGCTTTCAAAGACTCTCCTGTGTCTGCACAAATCCATAGAATCGTTGGACGTTTGTCACCCTACGGTTAGTGCGTGGAAGTGCCCCAGTGGCATGTTTATCATATTCCACCTTTACGGACTCATAGATTGGGACCATCGTCTTCAATCATCTAATCTCATAAGTAGCAGCTTTTGTCTTTGTAACAAAAGTTGAATAAAACTTCCACCTTTCAGATATTCAGGTCGTTGTTAATGAAGTATTATCGAGGGATAACATGGACCTCGATGGATCTGGAATCAACGGGAATGGCTTACAAAGATCGAACGGATACGGCTTGACCTTCAATGGTATGCCAGCGAGTCATTCAGTGTAGCTTAGAACATTCTTCAATTGATACTTCTAATTCAATCTGACTCATGCTGGTGCCTTTGAGCAGGTTAAATGCCGATCCAACCAGAATTTCTTGAGTCAGATCTGTAATGTTGAGCTGATTTAGGACAAATACAGAGAAGTCGATTAGAGTATTAATGAGCTCATCAAATGAAGTAGGAGGATCTTCAGCACGAGCAACTTGACTAATCCAGAGTCTAAAGGAGGTGATATGTCAACTTGTTTCTCTTATCAATCAGGATCCAGAGTTAGAGGTCACTCAGGTTTCTTGAAATAGTCATGCTTTGGAGCAGCCTCGATATCAGGTTGATCATCAGTATGACCCATGTCGAACTCTTGATTCTGATGCACTCCTGATTCATCAACTGTATGACTTGGCTCCTCTGCATGGGCAGACTTGCCAGAGGACTTATGTTGAGAGTGGAAGGCGTCTTTAGGGGTGCTTGAAGACTTCTTTTCCTTTGACCTTGAATCTCTGGATGACTCAGCATCCTTGCTTGACTTCCTTCTTTTCGTCCTTCGGTCTGATCCAGCGGATGGGTCTTGATCTTTTTCTTTCTCATCGCAACTCCTTTTTAACGAGAATACTTCACCATATGTATCAAAGAGATCTTTGTCAGTGTTGTAAGATTGGACCAGTGTATCATAAAGTTCTTTCTTGTATTCAGCTCTAAGATGTGATTTGCTTTCCTCCATTTTGTCTATAAGAATCTTTGTGAGTTCAAACTCTAAGAGTGATGCAGCCGCCTCGTAAGTAGACTTTGGTTGAGAAGAAGATTTTCCCAAGACAGCAGCTTCTAGTGATTTGGTAACGTTTAATCTCTAATACCCCCCAAGAGGGAGTTGCAAAGTCTGAGACTGCTTTAGGAAGAATTTGAGGAAGTTGAGTTTTGACTTCCTCTCTGAGAATAGACCTCACAGACGTGTCAACGAGATCTATATACTCTTGTTTCTCAGCTTAAGCTTCTTCTCTACATTCTGCATTATGTGACTGAATGGTCTTTTTAACAGCATTATCATAGTTGTTGTCAATGTAGCTAATCTACAATTAGCAGGAATTGAGAGTGAGCTTAGCAGCATACTGTCAAACTTGATTCATCTATTGAAGTTTATGTTCAAGTTGGTGGACTCTTTCGTTGAATTAAATAAAAAGGAATATGAAAGTTTAAGAAATGAGGTTGTAGCTTAGAAGTTGTTGGTTTCGGATTTAGTGTGCTAGTTTGTTGAAAAAGGGTTGAGAAGGAGATGGTGGACGAAGTGTTGTGATTAAAGTAGATGTGACTTCAGGGATTACCATTATTGGTATGGTAAAAAGAGAAGATGCCTGACTGCTTGTTTCTTTATGATGAACGGTGGTGTCCATCAAGGAAGAAATCACATTGTCTGCTGGAGAAATATTCTCAAGGTTGAGGAGCTTGCTAGTAAAGTTGGATGAGACAGAAGGACCTTTTTCATTGGGACTTCAGTCTTTTGCTGAATCATGGACGTTGTGAGTGTCTCATGAGCTCCTTCCTCTTCCTTTCACCAAATCCCCCATGATTCTTGTGAGACATTGTGTTCATCTGCTCCCCCTGATCATCATGGGATATTTCCAGCGTCTTAATTTTTTCCCAAGTTTCACATTCCACATCTTTACTACAACTCCTTGTGATATCATCTTTTCTTCTTACATCCATCTTTTTCTTCATCATCAAATCTTTTCTTCATTAAGTGAGTTCATAATCATTAGGAGTATGAACTCTTTCATCAACATCTTCTTCTTCTTGTTCACGTTCTTCATTGGACTGATTGAGATCATGAATCTCTTCTTTGTCAGACTCAGTTCTTTTGTTGCTGGCCTCATCATCATCCTTACCATCATTATTATCACCAGCATCTTCATTACCATCATCATCATCATTATCACCATCATCACTAGAGTTATCTTCATCATCATTATCTTCTTTGTCACTATCTCCCCAAGACTTTTGCTCACTGTTAGATTCATATTTAGGTACATCGGGAACCCCTAGTTTAGCACCAGTTCCTTTATCTGTACCAGTTGTCTTGTGATGTTGCTCATCAGGAACCCCTAATCTAAGATCAGTTCCATCACTTAAGCTACTTGTATGTGAGGCATGAAACTCTTTCTGGCTTCATTTTAGTGACCTCCTTGAGTGTGCAGCTTTGAAAGAGCTACGTCGGTAAGAACATTCAAGCCTTTTCCTCGGTCAGCCTTAACCGGTGCCTTCTTCTTAGTCAGTTTAGGTTTGATAGCAACATCTTTCTTAGCTTTAGCAGGCTTCTTTTTTGAGGGATATTCTTCAAATGAGATGACTAATTCTGACTTCTTTTGACTTTTCCTTGACTTTGGACGTTCAGCTCCTGAAGCAATTGCCATAGTATGTTTGTAAGCAACAACAGTCCGCAGGCTTGATTCGTCATTGATGAGGTGATTGCACCATATACTTGAGTGTCTGCTTGTCTAGAGAAATATTCTCTTGGTACATTTGTAAAATGTCAATACATAGCTGTGCTTGAACATTCTATTACTCATTGTGATTGACTCTATCTTTTGTAAGGATGTGGTGATGATTATCTTTGTGAACCTATGATAGACATCTTGTCTTGTGTCTTAGAAATCTTTGTTATCAATTGGTTAAGCCGAGTCCTTCAGATTTAAAGCCATAAAATCCAGATTCTCTTGTAGTTTAATTCCCTATAGGTTTAAACTCTTGAAAGTCGAATCTTATCAAGACGATATACCTTTCCACAGAGACATTTGTTGATGATTGATGCAAAGGTTCCCCACGATTGGTATGATGATCAATAATAACATCTGTGATGTACTTGATTTCTCCAGTATGACCAAGTTCACGGATGAATGATAGAGCTTCCTCTTCAGTAGGTGGTTCATCAAATGCTTTACCCCGAACCTTAGGACATATGTTGAGGAAGGAATATCTCTCTGAACACTTCTACTTCATGAGAACTTTTGTTGTCGATTTTGAATCGAGATGTTGAAGAGTGTTGCTGACGGTTGCCAAAAACGAATGCATTATAAATGACTGGAACTTCAGCAGTGATAAGGAATGCAAGATAGCATGTAGTAAGAGCAAAGGCATCCAACACTACTTGATAAGTAGGTTCCTTTAGCTTCATTCCTGGATTGATCATCATGTTGTATTTGCCAATGACACGATGGTTCTCAGGAGCAACAAGAACATTGTCCAGTTCAATTTCTTGAGCTTTGGAAGTCATGATTCTGGTAAGAATTTGCCAATACATTTCTATATAAACAAGTTTATATATATCACACTATATGGCATACTGTTTTAATGACAGGCAGGCATTTATCAAATGTTGTCTAGATTGCACAATTAACCAATTTTAATTTGCTACATAAATTATGTTTTAATTCGCCTCCTAAAGGAATTGGATTAATTCACCTCCTTAAGGAAGGATTAATTCGCCTCCTTAAGGAGTAGGATTAATTCGCCTCCTTAAGAGGTAGGATTAATTCGCCTCCTTAAGAGCTGAGATTAATTCGCCTCCTAAAGAGGTGGGATTAATTCACCTCCTTAAGAGGTGGACTAATTCGCCCCCTAAAGGGGGTGGATTAATTCGCCTCCTAAAGGGGTAAATTAATTCGCCTCCTAAAGGCAGAATTAATTCGCCTCCTAAAGGCAGAATTAATTCGCCTCCTTCTTATTATGCATAATTCACCTCTATTTTTCAATGTATTTAAACTTAGTGTTTTAAGCATCATAAGAAATTGATATAGGTATCTTAGCATCACATAACTTCATATTGACCATTTCCAACAAGAATTAAGCACAATTATTGCCATAAAGCTCAATATGAACACAAAGTCATATAAATTTCTTACATAAGTTTTCTTTATGTTCAAACATGGGATTTTAAGGATCTAATGCATACAAGAATAGGACCAAGCACTTTTTAACAATAAACCCAACAACATTTCCTATTTCTACCCATTTTCCTACAATTTCGCACACAAGAATCATCAAAAACCTAATTAATGTTTGTCCCCATCAAAAATTGTTATAAACGAGTCATCTATATCCTATTAGAATCAAAACCCCTCAATCAATTTCAACTTTTACTCTTGATTTTGACGAAGACCT
This sequence comes from Tanacetum coccineum, assembly GCA_026074375.1. Lineage (NCBI taxonomy): Eukaryota > Viridiplantae > Streptophyta > Magnoliopsida > Asterales > Asteraceae > Tanacetum > Tanacetum coccineum. The sequence goes on along the minus strand of BQNB010061204.1, from coordinate 9,728 downwards.
AAATCAGGTTTTAGGTTTTCGAGCACCAGTGATTGAAAATTGATAATTTTCCTTCTGATTATAGACTAATTAGGATGAAAAAAACATATTTCTAGTTATACCTTAAGCTTGAAAGGAACTGGTTGAGATGATCTTGAGGATGCCGATTATAATAAGGGGTGAGGGAAAAAAATTTTAAAAAAGGTTTTTGTGTGTGTGTGTTATGAAAAAGACGAGGGGAAGGGGGGGGTGTTTGTGTTAAAATTTTGAAAGTTTGACACAAATTCCACTAAACTACTCGTTCCTATGAGTTTTTTAATAGCTAAGTTTTTCCAGGTTATTGTAGTTTAACATTGGACATTTAGTCCTAATATTTTAACTACTTCATTTAGCAACTTATATTTGCACGTAAACATCCCTAAAGCTTAAAACTCAAACAGTTTAAGGATCACATAAGTTAAACGTAATTACTCCCCTTTTAAATGTTTAACCGTTATTGTTTAACCCTTTTTCATTTATCAACAACTGAGTCTATAGAGGATGTTGAACACTTTCTCCCCTTAATTCAATGAACGCGTCTTCTATTTAAAGAGCTGTTGTCGTTGTTTGATGTGGTCAAATGTCCTTTGAAAATGACTTTTTAGATGTCTTTCCAGTTATTATTGTTTTGTTTTTTGAATTCTATATAACATATAAAAAATAAGGATTTCTCATTATTTAAACACATAAGCGCAATGGGACACGTTCACTTATGGATTAAAGAAAGCACGGGTTGTGATGCAAAGTAATCACAAGCCTTTGCATGGTCATAAAGTAGACCATGTCCGAGAATAAATTCTCATTGAGAGGTCAAGTTTTCTGTTTGAAATACTTGCCTTTAAGATGATGACCGGGTTGCTATCAGAAATAATAGCAAGCCATATGTCATGTATTCTATTCGAACTTTATTTAAAACTTTGTGCCATTGTTAAATGACATTTCTGAAGCCGTAAATATTATCAATGCTATAAAGCATGACATGAAAATATTTTTGTCTTTTTTTGATTTTTTAATTTTGTATTTTGTTTTTATAAAATTTTATAAGAAGTGAAAAATATTTTTGAGTTTTTCTGATTTTCTATATGTACATATTATACACAGGATATAAGAATAGGTACCACCACTATTCTTCAGCTTCTTCTGCTAGTTCTTTCAGAGTCTCAGGAGTAAAACTTATCATTCCTAGCTTGTCGATAAGGAATTCAATTCTTTCTCGACATAGACCTTGGTGAAGATGTCCACCAACTGATATTCCATTCTGATAAAGTAAAGCTCGACAAGTCCATTCTCTACTTGCTCTTTTATGAAGTTATATCTGATCGATATGCTTTGATCAAGAATGTTGAACATTGTTGTTGCATAAGGAAATAGCGCTTTTATTATCACAGTACATTGGAATTTTGTTTAATCCAAGGCCATAGTTGGTAAGTTGTGATCTCATCCATAGAACTTGAGCACATCAACTGGATACGGCGATGTATTTAGCTTCCGTACTGTGGTATTGCACGCTTTTTCTGCCTTTTTAAGACCAGCTAACATGTTTGTTACCAAACATTGATACTCTCCATATGTACTACGTCTAGTATATTGACAACCCACGTGATCAGCATCTGCAAAGGCTTTTAGTGCAATAGCAGAATCCTTCGAGTACCATAATCCCTGATTAACGGTTCCTTCTAGATATCGAAAGATTCTTTTTACAGCATGTAAGTGCTTTTCGATAGGACGAGCCTGATACCGAGCACACGTACAAAAAACATATACCAGGTCTGGTCTACTTGATGTTAGATACATAAGGGTGCCAACCATGACACTATAATGTATAGGATCAACGGCTTTCTCTTGTGTATCCTCATCCAGTTTAGAATTCTCCACCATTGGAGTATTCACTGGGTCACAAGATTCCGATTCCTTATTTTTTGAGAGGATTCTAGAAAATATTTGATTAGTTTAAAAAGATACCTCTGGGACTTGGGAAATCTGTAAACCTAGAAAATTGATATTTTTCCCATCATTGACATCTTGAATTTAGAACACATTATTTTAGAAAATTTATCATAGAGTTCAGTAGTAGTAGAGGCAAAAATTATATCGTCAACATAGATTTGTACCAGGAGGATATCTTTACCTTCTCTTCTGATGAACAATGTGGGATCAACCGTGCCTTTGGAGAATCCTTGGGATAGCAGAAACGATGACAATAGATCATAGCATGCGCGTGGAGCCTGTTTCAACCCATATAGAGCTTTCTTTAGTCTGTACACATGATTATGATTGTCTGGATCCACAAATCCGCCAGGCTAACTAACGTATAAATATTGAAATAAATGACGTTGAAAAATGAACTAAAATCACGGGGTGTTATAATCATATTCATATGAGCAGCAAACGCGAGAAATATCCGAACAGCTTCTAGTCTAGCCACGGGAGCAAAGGATTCTTCGAAATCAATTCCCTCTTCCTGACGATATCCACGAGCTACCAATCTAGCATTGTTTTTCAAGATTCCCCCTAATTCATACAATTTGATCTTATATATCCATTTTAAGGTGATAACCATCAGTTTATCTGGACGAGGAACGAGTTCCCAAACTTCAAGGCGTTCGAATTCATTTAACTCTTCTTGCATTGCCTCAATCCAGCATGACTGAGTTAGTGCATCTTTGTACGTATTAGGTTCAACTGAAGTTAGGAAGGCATCATAGTAGCAGAACAGGGCTTGTTCGTATAGTTGGAGTCTTGTGGAAACGGGTCTGGAATTGTCACCAATTATGTTTTGTAACGGATGATCTTTTGTCCATTTACTGAGGTGTTCTGAGATTGGAGCGTCAGAGTACACAGTAGTAGGAATAACATCTGATGATGAGGATTCTTCAGAAATAGTATTTGGAATTGGAATGCCAAAATAAGGATCGTTAGTCATATGTGCAACCTCAAGGTCATGTGACTCTTCTTTAGTACAGAGGGGAATTGTTTAGGATTGTGATTGTAGAGTGGTTTGTGAGGTACTTGGTGAGGGTGCATCTTGATCAACAGTTGTTGAAGAAGGTGAACCGGTTGACTCAACAGGAGTCAGAGCTTCTTCTACAGGAACTGGAGAGGCAACGCTAGCTGGAGGAGAGAAGAACTCATCAAACACTGGTTGAAACACAAGATCCCATTCATGCCTCGATGGTAGTACAAACGGTGCTAAAGGAGGAGGGTTTGGAATGAGTCCTGAACTGGGTGTTGCAGGAGTTATTTCATGAAGCGCAGGTTCTAAGCTGCTTTGTTCAGAAGCCATAGCCGTCAGCTCATCAAAATCGGCATGGATAGTTTCAATGATTTTTCAGGTACGTCGGTTGTAAATAAGGTAAGCTTTCTTCTTGTGTGCATATTTAATGAAAATACCTATATCAGCTTTAGCTTGAAGTTTACCCAAATTCTCACTATCATTGTTTGGGTAGCAAAGTGCACCAAAAACGTGAAGGTAGGATAAATCGGTTTTTTTATCATGTAATGAGCTCATAAGGAGTTTTTTCCCATGGCCGACTGATCTGGTTTTTGGGTGTAACTATGTGGTAGCTACTGCTCGGCCATAGAAAATAAAGGAGCTTTTGCATTAACATTGTTCGAGCGGCTTCAACAAGAGTACGATTTCGCCTTTCAACAACACCATTTTGTTGTGGAGTTCGCGCAACCGTTGTTTTGTGAGAGATGCCAACCTGTTCATAGTAGTCTCGCAGAGTTTGATTAACAAACTCAGTTCCATTATCTGTAAGAATATTCCTTACAGTTGCCTTTAATCTGACTTGTATCCTTTTCAGAAACTTGATTATAAAATCAGGAGCTTCATCCTTTGATGCTAAAAACTTCACCCATGTGAACCGAGAGTAATCATCCACAATGAAGAGGATGTACTTTTTCCCATTTACACTTGCAACTCGCATAGGCCTTCAAAGATCCATGTGCAAAAGATATAGTTTTTCTTGATTGATGTCTTTAGATTTGGGTTTATATGATTTTTTCTTGCTTTTTCCCATGGCACATGCAGAACACAAATGGTCCTTTTCAAATTTAAGTCACACGTACTAGACTGTGTCTGACCAAGTGATTAATAGCACCAAAATTCAAATGAGACAGACGACGATGCCATAACCATGACTTAGTCTTTGTGGCTTTTGACAAGAGACATATAGGAGAAGATGCCATCATATCCCCAATGGACAAAGAATACAGGTTAGTTCCTTGGGATCCTGAGTGTAAACCAACACCTTCCAAATTACGAACAAAGCATGTGTGTTTTCTGAAAGCTACTTCAAGATCTAAGTCACAGAATTAACCAACTGAGAATAGATTATGTCCTAGTCCTTCTACATAATAAACCCTTGAAATTATGACGTTCCCTATTTGATAATCACCATACCCCATAATCTTCGCAACTTGGTCGTTACTGAATTTGATAGTACCGAGAAATTTATGAACAAAATTGGTGAGCTGAGAGCGATCTCCAGTCATGTGCTTGGAGCATTCGGAGTCCAAATACCACAGAACAATTTGGACAACCTGCAATCGATAAGAGAAGAAGAAGATGGAGCAACTAAAGTATCAGATCCCCGAGATGTATCGGGTTTCATTCTGTTAGCAGTCATAGATTTTGCAACCTTAGGTTTGCTATTTTGAATAGACTTAGGTACTTTAGGTCTCCTGGTATATACTCTAGTTACTACATGTTTTGGTGCAACTACTTCAAGAGGAATGGGAACCATAAGAGGCACTTTTTTAGTGGTGGTTAACCTAGTTTAAGGGCACGTATTTTCAACTAAGGTAAAAGTCTTTCCAGTAGGTTTCCATTTATATCCAACGGAGTTAAACACTTTTCCAGTAGGTTTCCATTCTTTTCTCTTTTTATTTTTCTTAGAGGCAGATTTAGCAAGCACGTTCATACTATTCACATGATTAATTAAACACATAGCATGATTAGCATCAAACAAACATTCATTGCATACAGAACAAAGAGCCTTAGCACCTTTAATAGGATGCTTAACATGTTCACTAAAGATATTTTTATAATCAAAGTTCCTTTTATTCAAACTAGATTTAACTTTCCTAGATTGGACTTCTACTTTATTCTTCTCGTTACTACTTGGTGTTCTCGAAATCCTATCATTCTTTGTATTGCCTGAGGGCTTTAATCCGCAAGCACTAGTAGAAGTGTTTACTCCTGTAGAAGACAATAGAGGTCTGTTAGTTACTTTGGGAATATTTCCTGATGATGTGACAGTGTCCACAAATCGAACTATTTTCTTCTTGTTAATAGGCGTGACCGCAACTAATTTATCACTAGGTTTGTGAATATCAGGGCAAGTATATCTAACATAACCTAGCAACTCTTGAATCAGCTTAACATACATACAGGCTGAGTAGGATGCACTATCTAGAGGGTTTCGTGATTTAGCTTGTTTAACTACCTCCCTAAGAATAGCAGCTTCTTCCATAGTATGCTTAAGGTAGTATTCATGAGCTTCCCTATTATTCTTAACCTTAGGAACCAAAATTATTGGGTCAAGCTTATACATTCCTAGAGCAATAGTGGCAGCATTTGACATTTGGGCAACATTATCAACTATGTCCTTTCCTTTTAGTTTTCTAAGATCATTTTTTAATGCTGTTATGACAAATACTTTTTCCTGAAGTTGAGCATTTAAATCAGAAATTTCAACAGACATTTGATTTACTTGATTAACTAAAGATTCAGTTTGTTCTTTAGCACGAACACGTGATGGTTTAATTGAATCATAAAGTTGTTTATAAGTCTGTTTCAAATGCTCATTTTCATCAATTAGTTTTGTCACCCTATGTTCTAGTTCAATGTTGATAGTCTCAATTTCATCGAAGTCCTTTTTCACTCTTTTACTGGTAGAAGTTTCATTGACATGCTTAATGTGTTCTTTTAACTTCTTGATTGTCGTTTCATTTGCTTGAAGCTCATCTTTCAAATTGTAATTCAAATAATTGATCAAATTATGGAAATCGTAGAAAGGGGGTGAATAAGTTTTTCTTTTAAAATCTTAAAAATGTTTCGTATCAAATCACCGATCAAGCATGATATAATATGAAGAGTGTTTATATAAATTCTATACCAACAATACATATTCACATCAATGTTCACATCAATCCATGACACAAACACAATCAAAACTATATAAGTAACACAACACACAATTGCAAATATAAATATAGAGCGATAAATGCAAGTATAAATGTAAAGAGATAAGTAAAAGGAAATGCAAACCGGACACGATGATTTATAGTGGTTCGGTCACGAAGCACCTCTTCACCCTACTCCACTCCTCGAGCACCAAACTCGAGAGTTATCTTCACTAGTCAACAAGCTCCCTTTAGGCGGAGAAAACCGTACACAACGTTGCTTATATCAATTTCCGACACTAAGCTAGATGTCGAGTTCTAATCTTAGCTAGAACCAATCTATCACGACTTCACAACTTCTTCACTACTTACACGACTTCACAACATAACTTCACAACTTCTTCATGTCACAACTTCACAACTTCACAACTTCACTTCACAACTTCACAACTTCACTTCACAACTTTCCTACACTTCACAACTTCACTACACTTCACATCTTCCCTACACTTCACAACTTTACATCACCAAGACACTACCAAGATCATCATGATCTAACATACCTTCTTATGATCACCATGATCTAACTATTACACAAGTTTGGAATACATGGACTCGATCTATACATTGTGAATGTAAGACATGTCACGAATGCACTAACTAAACTACATAACTTCGCATCTTGATGATAGCGAGAGTTCTTCTCTTGCACTTGAATGGATGGATGATTGGATCACATTTAAACAAACTTATAACAAGTTAAGTGATCAAAGAAAAAGGTTTGAAAGAAGAGTTTAGATCTGAGAAAAACTATGTGCAAAGAGGTGAGAAAATCTGTGGAAACAGTCCACTATTTATAGGGAAAAATATTAATTTTTTATTTGGGCGGTCCCCTTAATTATGGCCGGTCCCCTTAATTAATTAAGGGGGCCGCCCATTTTTCAGACGCTCCCTTTTTTGTCTTTTTGTGGGGAAGGTTTTTCTGGAACTTTCTAGCCGTTTTTGGGTAGAAAATTTGAATTCAAAATGTTTATTTTGAATAAAACATTTCTTATAAATACAAAAATGTTTTGTATATGTTTTTTAAAAATGTTTGTCCCATTTTATAAAAAATGTAAGGTTTGGAAAAATAAAAAATTTCTTTGATCATTCAACAAATTAAAGTTTGTTTGTTCATACCTTTAGTGATTTACGTCGGGTGCGAACTTAAATTTGTTGTTGAAGAAAACATGAGACGTCAAAAGATGTTGACGTATGAATTGATGATTTGTGATTACGAGTAACTTAAGCACTTTACGTTATGTGTTATAAGTTACATGTTTGTCATCACCAAAACATGAAGAGAATGTATAGATTAAATATCGTAATGTAATATTTCTACGAACAATCTCCCCCTTTTTGATGATGATAAAATATGTAAACTATAACTCATAGTAAAATATATAAGTTACTTGTTTACACTTCTTCTCTCTCTTTTGTCGAAACAAAAAGGTGGACTCCTAGATGAGACTTTAACTACACTTCAACTCTTCAATCAAAGAGGCGAGCTTGTATCATCCTAAGTGAAGTCTTGATTCTATCAATCCCTTTTAAACAATGACATCTCTTGAACATTGACTTAAGCGGATCCATGGATCAAATTAGTTGCAAACTCTTAACCTAATGTCTTGGACATTTGCAAATGCTCCCCCTTAGTGTATGATCCCCCTTGATTGGGGCACCAAGAAATCGAGTAACGGAAAAGTGCTACAAAACAAAGTTAGTAGAAAAATGCACATATATATAATGATGATGATAGATATATATGCAAGACACTTAATGGGGAATAAATCATGTATGGTTTAGGTATATGCACTCTAAAGTGTGGCACTAAAGACAACAACCTAAATAAAAAAATGATGAATGCTTAAGACATGGAAATGTTTAGGAACCAATGATAAGATTCGACCGACACATGCTTAAGGGCTAAGACTCGATCAACACGTTCCTTATGGTATCATTATCTAACCAAGATAATGATGTGGATTTAAATAGACTAATGGTTGTATTGAGAGATTCCTAAATCCTCAAGGTTTCTTTGTTAAGCATTATGTATGCTTTTCATGTTTGGGGTGTTTAAGGATAAACATTATCGTAAGACTTTAGGTCGAACTAAATGTTGATGATAAGGATGATTTGTTGAGGAAACATAAATGAAGAAGGATGAGCGTGAATGGAAAGGGAAGGTGTTGACTATAGGTTTGTTGGGTGTTTGGTAGGTTTGGAGAGTAAAGTGATGAGAGAATGTTGTTTTGTTGTTGGGAGAGATGCATGGCTAAGAGGTTTGATAGGTCTTGTAGTTGATTAATGTCATCAACTAGGCTTTCTCTACTTGGAGATGGAGGTGGTGTGTGTTGAGTTTGGTTGTCACTTTGAGGTGGAGATTAAGTGTGAGTAACATGTGAATTGATGGGTGAGATGGGAAATGGAGGATGTGAGGCAACTTATGGTGATGTGGGAGTGTCCTTAATGTAAGGATTTGGTAATTCTTGATTGGGGTGATTGTTTTCTTGAGATGGTTCATGATGAGAAGTGAGTGGTTTTGGCATTGGTGTAGATGAATTTACATTGAGCTCATTGGAAGTGTTACAAGGGTTTAGTTTCTTCCTCCAAATGGGTTTCACACTCATTTTGGCTACCCTTGATGGTTTGGATGTGGGTTTGTTAGAGGATGTCATTGGTGAGGATGATTGTGATGAGGAGATGTCATTGGTGAGAATGTTAGTAGATGGTTGTTAATGTTGATGAACAAAGGTGAAAATGTGAAAATGGTGGAAGAAAAGTGAAAGACACAACATTGTGATGACTCAACAAGTGGAGTAATGGGTGAGAGTGAGAGGGTTATTTCCATTGAGTTGGGTGCTTGAGTTGGAGGTGGTGGAGGAACTCTAGGAGGAGGTGACAATAGAGGGTTTAGGTAGCCATTTGTGGAAGGAGATGATGAAAGAGTTGGTGATTTTGGTGTGTAGTCAATTGAAGAGGAGGTGTCTTTAGTGGATGGTGTTTTAGAGGGTGCATTAGGAGCACTTGGTGATGAGACTTGAAACTTGAGAGATGGGGTTGTAGTGTCTTCTTTTGTCAAGTCAATAAAGAGTTGTTTAGGTGGTATAATTGTGAATTTAGGTTTCTTGGATGGTTTTCAAATGGAAGCTTGAGGTGGTGCCATGAATGTTGATAATGGTTGATGAATGATGAAGAAGATGGTGTATTGGAGATGATCATTTAGAGGGGATTTATGAGAAGGAAATGGTTTGAAAATGGAATGAGTTTGAACTAGTTTAAGTTACTCTAAATTATGTTCGAGCATTCTGGGAAAAGATAGCTGAGACTAGGTAAAAGCAAGAGAAATATTGTTTTACCCGTGATCTGCTAGGATGGTCCCCTTAATTAGGGGTCGTTGCCCTTAAAGATAAGGGGGCCGTCCATTATGAATTAAGGGGGCCGCCCTCTACTGGTATCCATTTTTCACAGAAAACTGATTTTCTCAGAATTTTTTTGAGAGTATTTCTGTTTTGGTGGTTTATTTGCAGCAAGCCCTATTG
>BQNB010061203.1:4334-33778 GCA_026074375.1 Tanacetum coccineum | reverse complement strand
GTACACACAAAACCCACTCCATAACCTTATTGGGCTTGAAAAAGCCCAATAACCAAACCTGTACCTTAATGGGCCCAATACAAGCCCCCAAACCTGTACCTTATTGGGCCCAAAACCCAAACCCAGTAGGCCCAATACAAGCCCAAGCCCAACAAAAGCCCAAAATCCTTTTTTACAAAACTTTAGGGACTAAAGTTGTCATTTTTTAAAGTGTTTTATAAAAGAAAAGTGGTAAAATAAAGAGAAGGACTAAAACTGCCAAATGGCAGTTTTCTTTTTATAAATAAAACACAAGGGCTGTTTTTGCAAATTCCCAAAACCCTTTTTATTCTTTTAGTTATAAAATCGCAGGGACCATTCACGTCACTTTCTAAACTCATTTATAACTAAAAAAGGGCTTAAAAAGAATGACAAGAGAAAGAAAGATGGAGGGTTGTTCTTGCCTCTTCCCCAAACATTCCTTTTAAACCCTGCAACCTATAACGGTACTCGAACCACTTTCCCGCCAATCCTCAAACAGCCCTTTCCCACGGTTTCACTCCCAAACCACCTCCCAAGTACCACTCACAGCTAACCCCTCACCACTTCCCAACTCCCCAATACCCCTATAACCCTGCCATATTGGCAATCTCCCAAGCCGAGCAACATCAATGGTGAGATGGTATGATAAAGAAACATAATGTGATCCAAGGGCTAGGAATTGCTTTATGACTCTCTACTCACACAACAAGCACAAGTGAAGACCAAAGAGTCCTCTTGGGACTTGTATAAAAGAGCCAAGACCAAGCCGAAGTCACCAGCACCCTTTTTACCCTGTTTTTTAGTTTAAATGTTTTAATTAAGTTTTTTTTAAGCAAGTATTGTAATTCAGTTCAACTTTAAAAGTTTTATGTAATTTCTTGAATATTAATGAAAGTTAAGATTTTTACTTTGAAAATTTTTTATATTATCACTGTCAAGTTATTAAGGTTAAAGTAAGCTCTTTAAATTCTGTTTAACATGTGTAAGATTGTGTCAAAATGGGTAAACATTACTAGTAATCACATCTGTCAGCCTTCCCTTCACTAAAAAGCATTTTAAAAACGTATTTTATATTTAAGGGGGTGTTTGGTTTAGCCAACTTTGGCTGAGTGTGTAGGGTTTATTAAGCCTTTTTAATTACCATTTTTAGTGTCAAAATCCGTTTTTGAGTCCCCTTTGCTTTCTGTCAATTTCCAATAAGCAAAAGTCAAGCTAAACCACTTAAGCTGCTTATGCAGCTTAAGCACACTTTGTTTGTGCTTATTCAAATGTTTCTAGCCAAATAAAACACACCTTGTTGCTGTCCCTTTTACTTTGACAATATAAGTCAAAATTTGTCTTTGCAATTTTTTTTAAGAACCCCCATTTTTAAGCCCAAATATCAGTGCTTATCTTATATGTTTGCTAGACCCTCATCCTTTGGAAATTAACGCTCAATAATATGCCCTTTCTACTGTTTGTGAATGGATTTGGTATAAAGCTCATAAGAGCTTATTCATAAGACCAAAAAATAAGCATAAGCTCAATGCCTTGCTTACCCTGGTGCTGTAGCACATTTTCAGCCATCTTATTTATAGCTTATTCATTTTAAGAATTAGGTTTTTGATGGCTGTTTAATATAACCTTATAGTAGGCCTCTTAGGATTAGAGCTTTATTTTAGTTAGTTAGCTTATTTAGTTAGCTTAAATTAGGCTCAAAGTAGCCCTTTTTCTGTTTTCTTTTAAAACTATCATTATAGCTTAAGTACTTTCCAGCTTATTTTAGGGCTTATTAGGAAGCCATAGCTTAAATTTAGGATTCCCCTAGCCTATTTATCTGTTCCCCATAAGTTTTAGCTTATCTTGTTAGCTTAAATCCAATAAGAAAGAAAAAAATAAGTCATAAGCTTATTAAGTCTTTGCAGCCAAAAGCTCATTTTTTTTTAGCTTATTCGTTAGATTGATGCTAAGTGCTTATTATGGAAAATTGCTTCCCGTAGCCCTTAACAACTTTGCTTTTATCGCCTTTTGTAAATTAAGCACGTTGGACCCACTGTGCATTATGGGGTCCACTTCAGGGACCAATTGTGTAATTTTCTCTTTTATAGTTATAACAGTTAATCCCCCTTGTTAGTTGTTGTTTCCCAGTTAGTCCTTATATCCTTTTCACTGTTAGTCCCTTAGGTTAACCACAGTTAGTTTATTTAATTTAATTAATATAAATTAGGTTTAAAATTAATTAGTTTAATTACTTTTAATTTATACAGTAAAATTTGGGCATTTTTATATTTTTAGAATTGTTAAATTTTTCTTTATTTAATTTTATTTTTTCAGAATTTTTATAACTTTTATTTTTTGTCTTTTTCTATTTTCTTAGTTTTAATTAGTTTTTAATCTTTAAAAATTTATAAAAAATCCAAAAATTAATAAAAAAATATTTTTCTTTTTTATAAAATTTTCTTTTGTCATTTAGTGTCTAGGAAAAATATAAAATTTAGTGTAGGCTTAATTTTTCTTAAATTTCAGTTTTAGACCCGTTTTTTAGGGTGCGTTTTACGTTTCTTTTCGTTTTACTTCAAACGACCCTTTTTTCCGGGGGTTTTTTTTTTTAATTTTTTTTCTAGTTTTTTTTATTTTTCAAATTAAGTTAATTAGAATTTAATTTTGATTTTAATTTAATTTAGCATTGATTTCTTAATTTTTGTATTTTGGTTTCGATTACCTGATTCTGTTCCCGTATTGAATTTGATTTAATTTTAGCGATTTCCCAATAATTAATTATGACTTTCCCGTAGTTTAAGTTCTATCCATATTTAACTAATTTTTGTTTTCCGGTTAGTTTTTAAAATCCCCCATTTCCTTTGTTGTTTTCCGTAGATTAAATTAAGGTTTTATTTAATTAATTTTAGTTGTATCTATATCAGTGTTTCCATATATATTTCACATCATTTCAATTTCTCATCAAACCAGGAATAACTTTCAATTGCAGCCTCGTTAGGGAATAGACCGGGAATATTCTCTTCGGAATCTTTTTATAAACTGATTCTTATGTGTATTTTCATCCTTTTTGTGGAATTGACATTTTGCATGGTCAAGGGCATTCGGTCAGGATCTGTATTAGGGTTGCTATATAAGTGTGTACTATATCACAAAATCATTTTTTATGCGCCGTTGACGGGGAGGCATTTGCTTACGATTATTATCGGACTTTGATTGAAAACCTAGTCTTATTTATTACGTATATCATATAAAAAAAACACAAAAATATTTTTCTTTCATTTTTATTAAGTACATATCATATAAAATCAAAAAAAAATAAATAAAACCAAAAAAAAAATCAAAAATATATAAAATATTGTCCATAAAAAATTAAAATTCAACTAAATGTATAGTAAAATACCAAAATATTAATATTCTCCACTGATGGTTATTTCATATTAAGTTCGGGTGAAACTACTGAGTTCCCAATCGAATAAAGATTTAAAACTTGCCTTCTGTTGCTCACTTACGATATACGATCACATTCATTTGATTGAAACTATAAAGTGGGTATAAGGATGGTTGTTCCTAGGAACTTCGACCCGAAAATGGAGAATAAGCTTCGCGCTTTCTTATCCTCGGCTTCACTGTGCGTTTTTCATTCTGAGAGCTACGGTTGAATGTAAAGATCGTATTATTTGGCTTAATTCTGTCTATCTTTGTCCGTTTAAAAAAAGATTGTGATTATATTTTAAATCCAAAACATCAAAAAAAAATTAGTGTAACGTCTTTTTTTTTTTTTCCTATTTTCGTGCTGATGCGATCGACTATTATCAGTCGCCGTGAGCAGCCGTCGCCACCCAGAATAAACCGCCAGTTTTTTCGAACCTCTTCGATATTAGAATACCATTTCAGGAAGATCCTCACGTAGAACAATGGCGAGACACTGAACTATGGCTCAAATTGCTCCCCACAAAGCACCACCGAGGGGTACGTGGAAGATCCTTATTCCTGAAAATTGTGGCAAACAATTTCGAACTGACGCATGGGTTAATCAATCTTGTCAGAACAAACAGTTCTTCGGTCATGACAAAGATGACCGCTTGCTATATGTTACTTCAAAAGACACCTCCTCATTGAGGGTCCCAATGTTTCCAATTGACTACGATTAAGCTTTTGCTTTTTCCATTCTCTATCGAGGAGCAGCCCGAATATGGCTAGAAAAAGAACCCCCTAGATCCATTCAAAACTAGGGGACGATCTTGGTTTCCTCAAATTAATATTCAGTTTTTCCCTCCCTCTAAAACGACGATCTTCCGCACTCGCGCTCGCAATCACCAAGATTTCTGCAAAGGTTCGATGAATCGTTTTATGAGGCTTGGGATGTCTTCAATGATCTACTTAGAGGCATGTCCACACACATGGATTCTCAGGAATTCTCATAACTGATTACATTCTATAATGCTTTGATATTAATGATCAAAGATTCATTGAACTCCGCAGAGGTGTGAAACTTTTTGGACAATGCTCGCGAAAGTTTAAAAATCATGAGAGCAAGTCCAGGTTCGTCAAACACGAGCTAAGGCAGTTTATTGCAAAGGTAAGTCGAATCTTCCACAAGCTATTTTCACTGATGTTTGAGCATGAACTTCAAGGAATATTGTCGAGCATTGCTACTTAGGGACAAGAAGAACCAGCTTTCTGTTCTGCTCCAGCTCCTGCCCCTGTCAAAGCAAGTTGAGCTAAGTTGTGTTTACTTGCTAGTGGTGCTCGTTCTCTCCTAAAACTGTTCCAAGCACTCATGGCAACGTTTATAGGACAACATTTTGAGTATAGTGTCACAAGCCGCTTGCAGCTAATTAAACCACGTAAGCTCCATTTCGAACTCAAAAAGGTTGCAATTTCGTATTAGACTCAGGTTTTCCACCGTTCAGAACTCTCAAGTCTACATAATGCTAACAATTTCAATCGGGGGAGGGTATAACTTTAACAAAAGCCGGTGAGAGCAATTTCAACCAAAAACGAGGTGGAAATTTTAACCAGTCCAATTTCAGTCAGATATTCAATTCATAGACCCCAGGTTAATCAGTCTCCGCTTATCAAGCCGTTCCCTCGACACACAGTGTCACCAAGAACGATTTTGACAACACGTCAGGGCTAATGATGCTATCATGAGAAAAGAAACATGCAAAATTAACCTCCAAACCAGGGTCCAGAGGCATGCAAGTTGTGTGAAACAAACAAATTGAATAAACTCAATTGGCAATTTGATGTTATGTTGGCTAGGTTTGTAAATGCCAAAATACGCTTTACTTCTGGGTCAGGAACACTCCCTGTACACAATTACTAACCCGTAGAGAAGACTTAAAGGGTATTATACCCGAAGCGGTGTTCGAATATCAAGAGACCTCCAATCCTAATTCTTCAGTAGTGAAAGCCATTACCCGTGGTGACAAAGGACCAAGTGAACCCTTCTTGCTCACAATGAGTACCGCACCCAGTCCAACCTCCTGGTAGGTCCTGAAACCAATTACAACATCCAGATTTTTGTGCCATTATTGCTCTGTTATTTCTCCGTGCCACCACTAAACCTTCAGTTTCTCTTCCATATCCTTCGAGGGCGTGATAATGAAAGAGCCGTAACTTTTGCTAATGAACAATAGACAAACTTCTATGATAAATCTTCAAAGAGATGAGTTTCGAATTAGCTTTACGGTTATGCTTTCGTTTTGATGCCCAAATTCGCCTCGACTTGAAGAAATTACTTGGGAATAAAGAGAAACTTACTGAAGTGGCTCGAACTTCCAATGAACCACCTGTATTAGCTCGAACTTTCGATGAATGATGTACATTGTTCGGCGGTAATATCTGACAAGTTACCAGAAAACTTGGAGACACCCGGCAAGTTCCTGATTCCTTGTGAATTTCCAGATGGATGGATTGCTTAGCATTAGCTGATCTCGGTGCTAGCTTTAATCTAATGCCATTTTTCAGTATGGAAACGCTTTCATTCTGATCCTTTCTTACTCCAACTTGCATTGACACTGAACTTGCGGATCGTATCAGTTCTAAACAATGCGGATTGCAAAAGACATCTCGTTAAAGTTTGTGTATTTCACTTTCCAGCCGACTTTGTGGTTGTAGATTTGAGCCAGACCCCGAGTCCCTTTAATTCTCGGGAGGTGCTTTCTTAAAGACCAGTCGTGCCTCTTGATTGATCGTGCAACAAGGTTGATTTTTGAATTAACTCTTAGAATAGGATGTGAGCCATCACTTACAACTATGGATCAGACTTCGTGATACTTCGGCCACCAATTCACACTCACATGACGGCAAACAAGATTGACGTCATTAGATATGCTTGTGAGGAATACTCTCAGAAGTTCTTGTTTTACTGAATTAATCGCGAGTGGGAAATTCCCTATCCGTATTCATGATCCAATTGTTGCTACTCTTATCCTACACTAATCTCCATTTGGAGATAGCTGATTTTCCTGCAATTCCGAAGAAGTCGACCTCTTTCCTTAGTCTAGCAGATGATCGGATTGTCCAGCATGATAATCCATTATACTATGATCTCTGAGGGGGAATCAATCTGCCTTCTAGAAGAAATTTTGAAAGTGAACCACACCCCACTCCCAAATCATAAACAATATATGCCTGGAGGTAGAAAAGAGCTCAAACGCTGTGAAGCTAAAACCATTGAACCTTCCGTTCGTTGAATCCGAGGTTAATCAAGGAACTGCTCCCCATCTCGAGTATGCATTTTTGGAGGGCGACAACAGTAGCGTCATTATTGCTAAGAGTTGGATTTGTTGAGGAAAATACGTCTCGTAAAAGTGTAAAGTCACAAGCGAGCTCTCGATTGGTAAACTTTCTGACATTCAGGGTATTCACCCGAAGTTTGTACCACAAGATTCTTATGGAAGAGGACTATGCCCAGCAAGTCCAACATCATAAGAAGAGTATATCCAAAAATCCACGAATGTTTTAAATTAGGAGGTTGATAAAACTTCTCGAAGCTGGATTGATTTACCCCTATCTCGACAGTCCCTGTGTTAGCGGTACATTGTGTACAAAGAAGGGAGAGGAATACTGTTGGGTACGTGAACGAGGAAAATAAAACGAGTTGATTTCCAACTTCGTTTGGTTACGGATGTCGGGGGGTAGGTTATGCACTTGACTATGTAAGTTAAATGAAGCACGCAAAGACCAATTCCTCTATCCATTCATGGACACAAGCTTGAGAGATTAGCGGGGATGAATTCTACTGTTTCTTCGATGGTTTCTCCGGTTATTTCCAAATCCCATTGACCCCTGATCAGAAAAGACTACTTTTACTTGCCATCGGAACGTTTGCTTCCGTCGCATGCCTTTGGCTTATGCAATGCTCAGGCACGTTTCAACGTTGCATGTTAGCAATCTTTCATGACATGGTTGAGAGACGATGGAAGTCTTTATGACGATTCTCGGTCTTCTTGGGAATTCTTTCCAAAACTGCTCTCGTTTAGACCTCATGCTTCAAAGGTGTGAGACACCAACTTAAGTCTTAATGGGAAAGCTGTAGCCATTCTTATGGTCAAAGAGGGGCATTGTCCTCGTGCCATAAGATTTTAAGAAAGGGATTGAGGTTGACAAAGCCAAAGTTCGATTGGCATTGCAAAATTACCTCCATCACCAGCGTCAAGCGAATTTAGGAGTTTCTCGTCATGCCGGTTTTTACCGGGGTTCATTCAGGATTTCTCAAAAATTATCCCGACCAATGACCCATCTCCTTTGAGAAGAAATACTCCATTTCATCTTTTTCGATGATTGCTTTCGAGTTTCAAACATTGAAGATGACTTACGGATGCTCCAATCTTGATGCTCCAAATGGGACCTTCCATTTTGTAGCTTATTGTGCGATTGAAGCGATTTCGCCATAGGTGCAGTTTTAGGGCAACGTCATGAGGAAATCAAAACATAAAACATTTTCAGCTATCCACTATGCTGTAAAGACCTTGATTGAAGCACAAACGAACTACACTACGACTGAAAAAGAAATTACTCGCCATAGTTATGATTTCGAGAAATTCAGGTCTTACCTCATATGAACAAAAGGCATAGTGCATACGGACCATTCCGCCCTTATAGTAATCTCTTTGCAAAAAAGGAATTGCCAAGGCGAGATTGCTCCTGGGTTCCTCCTCCAAGAATTTGACTTCAAGTTATTGATACTAAAGGAGCGGAGACCTCGTCTGACCGATCACAGTCCAGATTGGAAACCCGTATGAAAACGTCAATGATCCTAAAGAGAAAATGAAAGTTTCTTCTGAGACGTTAAATTTGGTGACCTTCGTGGAGATTCAGAACCCGTGGTTTTGCCGACTTTGCAAATTATCACCGAGGTGTACTTTCGTTGTGAAAGGGCATGTCAACCACAGAAGAATAAGATCTTCAAGGAAAGATCGTGAACCATTATTTTTGGGATGACTTCCTTCTTGTTTATAATTTGTGCGGATCAAGTGATCTGGCGTATGTTGAGCTCGGCAATGGAAGCTCTCGACATTCTCGAAGCATATTGCACAATGGACCCACGGGGCGACATCTGGTGCAAACATCACAGCCAAAAAGATCTTTGACTCTGGATTTCTTCTGCCCACCATCTATAAAGATGCCAACGAGTTGTCAAGAACTGTGACTCGTGCACGTAAGGAAAAACTTCACAAACGTGATGAGATGCCTCAAAACTCCATCCAAGTTTGTGAAATCTTTGTACATGTGGGGCATCGACTTTATTTTGGGCCTATATACCCTCCCCGATTCCGTCTTCTCGATGGAACAAGTAATAATCTCGTGGCAGTCGACTATTTGTCAAAATGGGTTGAAGCGAAAGCGCTCCCCACAATGATGCCGAGTAGTTTGCAAATTTTTGAAATATCTTCTTCGCCAGATTGGTGCTCGTGCAATCATAAGTGATCGCGGAACCATTTTTGTAAATGACCAGTTTGCAAAAGGGTCATGCAGAAATATGGAGTTTTCACCAACGTCTCTCCACCGCTTATCACCACAAACAAGTGGGCAAGTGTGAGTTTCAAATCGTTGGGTTTGAAAAGAATCCTTGAATGGACATAGCGTGAAAACCGTGCTCCCTGGCTCGGACAAACTAGAATGATGCACTTGGGCTTCCGACAGCTTACAAAACACCATCGGGGTGTTATTCCTTACAAGCTTGTGTATGAAAGGCATGCAATATTCCGATCGAACTGAGCACCAAAGCTACTGGGCCTTTAAAGCATGCAAACTTTCGATCCTATTAATTACGGATGTGATTCACCGGAAAGTTCAATCAATGACTTAATGAACTTGTGATCATGCCTTTGAGAACTCTTTGATCTATTAAGGCCAAAACCAAGAGGCTCCATGAACTCTAGATCAAAAACCGTGTTTTCAACATCGGTGAACGAGTCTCCTTCTTTCAATTCAGAGATTAAAGATTTTCGTCGGGCATACTTAAATCCGTTGGAATGGCCCCTTTCAATCACATAGAGTATTTCGTTTACGGCACTGTTGAGCTTTTCTCAAGCCAAGGGCCAATTTCAAAGTGAATGGTCATAGGTCAAGCCATACTTTGGATGGGAACGTATCCACACTTGGTAGATCCAGTATCTCAAACTTTTCCCAAAGGATCAATAAATCCTGTGAATGGGTCTAGCTGTGACCTAACCATGCGAGTCGTGAGGCACCCCCATGCTTATCCGTAGTTATAAATAAGTGTTGATGTTGTGTAAGATAGGCTTATCTTCCATTACCCGTCGTTTCCATGTTGTGTTTTTGTCGGATTGCCCGGATTGTGAAGATCTCAGTTATGTCATTTCATCAAGAGTTTAAATTCCTCAGCTTCATTGGGAATCCGATTATCCTAATCTTATGACTAACGTTTCTATCTTTTTGGCATTCCTCATAAATGGCTTAGGATTACATGTAAATACCCTTCAAAACTCGAGGACGATGTTTAGTTTAGTTTGGGGGGTATCTTCGAATTTTTTGATTGTCTGCCTGCCAGCATTGTTACCACGTGAACCCGTTTTTACCACCAAAATACCAAAAAAAATGAAAAAATTGAAAAATTTTCAAAAATATAATAAGTGTTTTGTCACAGTTTTGCTTTTCTTTTGGGTAGAATAAGAATAATTTTTGACTTGATCGGGCGTGTTGAGCCCTAGCTAGTTCCTTTAGGCCAAGCTTTCACGATATTTATAGCTTGGCATTTTAAAAATGTGAAGAACGAGAATGATAGAGTTTAATTATAAGTTTATGGATAAGCATGATTCTTCGAAAAAACTTATACAAGTTACTCTGTGGTTTTCTTCTCCCATGAAATTTAGATCCACCTAATATAGTACTAATTTAATTCAAAGCCCAATCGATGTTTCAGGAAAAAGCTTCAAATTTGTAACTTGAGTTTTCAAAGCGAGATTTTATAGTGATTTAAAAGATAAATGCCAAAGAAGCATGAATGAAATGTGAATGCAAAAATGCATGAATATTGAAATTTTGCCAATGAAGCATGCAGTTGATATTATGGAGCAAGTAAAAGATGTGTCGTGATATCCCACTCCGCTAGCACCGAGGTGGGGGTTCAAACTAAGACGTCTTTACTTCTAGGGATTTGGTGTGTCGTGATATCTCACTTGGAAGAAAGGTCTAGGTGAGGGTTCAAACTAAGACACCAATCCTTAGCCATATTAGGATAGTGTTGATGTGATTTCCCACTACGCTAGCAACGGGGTGGTTGTTTTCAAATAAGAACACCGCGTGTTGGTTGTGATATCTGCTCGGTAACCACGAGGGAGGGGTTCTCAAACTAAGCAACGCATTCCTTGCTTTAAGAACTTAATGGATTATGATGTTGAAAAATTGTTGACAAAAAAGTTCTTAAAGTTAAATCTCGAAATAAGGTACCGAAGTCTTAATAAGTTGTTGTTTGAGTCATGTTTCATTTTGAAATTATAACTATGAAATAAGTTGGCTATGGTTTAAATTTAAAATGAGTACACACATTTCAATCGTATATCCTGGTTGGGAGTGAAAATTCACAAGTCATAGTTTTGAGGGTCTTAACATATAAACTTATATGACAATATCTTGTTTAATTGTTAGCGTGGAAACTTGTGAAAACATCGAGGACGATGAAATTATCGTAAGACATCTGTAGATCACTTACGGCCGCTTCTCATTCTATGATCCAGTATTAATAAATAAAGAAGTCCCAAACTTGTGTAACAAATGAGAAAATCCAAACTATTAGTTGTAGTTAGTGTAATTCAGGAAATGGTAAAAACGGGGTTAATGTTTACTTCTAACATGCGTGAGGCACAAATACCTTAGTTTGGAGGATTTGATAAGTGCTTAATTACACATATCTTTTACCTCTAAAAACGAGCTTAAATGACCAAAAACAGACAAAAACTGCCAAATATATGTTTGTTTTGCATTTGTATTGTGCAGGAGGTGGATATCATCAAAAAGACAGAAAACCAAGCAAAATGACAAAACTGAGTCTTGGATTGGACAAAGACTGACATCGTTGTGCAAAATCAAGGCAATTCAAGGTCCAAAAATACCAAAGTCAGAGTCAAATACAGATGATATCAGCTAGGTCAAACGGAGCCGGAAATGAGAATACTATTGATGCAATTTTTAACCCATCTGATGGGCCGGGAAAGCCCAATAGTATAATTATGAAGACTGTGAAGACCAAATGGGCCCTCAATCAATTTCAACAGCCCATTTGTGTGCAATTGACAAAGACTGTGAAGACTTTGAAGGCCCAATCCTAGCCCAGTTACAGCCAATCTCAGCCATTGTACACACAAAACCCACTTCATAACCTTATTGGGCTTGAAAAAGCCCAATAACCAAACCTGTACCTTATTGGGCCTTAAAAAGCCCAATAACATAAGCCTAAACCTTATTGGGCCCAGACACACTCAATTGGGCCCAATACAAGCCCAAAAGCCCAATACAAGCCCAAGCCCAACAAAAGCCCATTAATCCTTTTTACAAAACTTTAGGGACTAAAGTTGTCATTTTTAAAAGTTTTTTATAAAAGAAAAATGGTAAAATAAAGGGAAGGACTAAAACTGCCAAATGGCATTTCTTTTATTAGTTATAAACAGCAGGGACCATTTTTGCAAATTGCCAAAACCTTCTTTGTTTTCTTTTGTTATAAAACCACAGGGACCATTTGTGTCACTTTCCAAACTTGGTTTATAACTAAAATTTCGGCTAAATAAAGTGAAAAGAGAGAAAGAGTTGAGGGGCTAAAGTTGCATCTTTTCCAAAGATCTCTTTTAAATCCTGCAACCATAACGTACCCTTCCCCGTTTACCGCCAAAATCAAACCACCCCCTTTCCCACGGTTTCACGCCCATACCACTACCCTTTCCCCACAACCCATCACCCCTATAACCCTCCACCCTGACAAAACACACAACCCGAAGCAACCCATCCATGGCTGAGAATGATGCAAGGCAAACAAAGGGCTAGGATTACCTTGGAAACATTGCACACTCACAACCAGCTTATCCCAAGTCCAAGAGAAGCCTTTGGACTTGTATAAAAGGAAAGAGAGCAAGCCGAACAAAGAATCCTGTTTTTACCTTTCTTAGTTTAAATTTTACTTAAGTTTGCTTTAAATATTATTGTACTCAGTTTCTTTTTAAGTTTTTGTTGTATTACTTTCAGTTTCAATACAAGTTAAGAGTGTTTGAGAAAATTGCTATTGTCGAAATTTCAAGTATAATTCAAGTTGTTTAAATTCTGTTTAGATTGATTAAATATGTGTTAAAAGTTATTAAAGTTCACTTGTAATCACTTTTCTTAGCCTTATTTCACCAAAAATCAGTTAAAAAATCGATTTTTATATAAATAAGGGGGTGTTTGGTTTAACCCCAAAATGGGTCAAATTTGGTTTTTCATGGGTTGTAACCACTCAGCCAACTTTGGCTGAGTGTGTGGGCTTTATTAAGACAATTTAATCACCACTTTTAGTTTGAAAATAAGTTTTTAGGTTTCTTTTATATTCTGTCAAATTTTCAATAAGCCAATATGAGCTTAAGTGCTCCAGCTGCTTATGCAGCTTAAGCACATTGAGTTTGTGCTTATGGGTGTTGTTTCTAGCCAATTTACCAACCACTTGTTGCTGTCCCTTTAATTTGACAATATAAGTCAAGTTTAGCTTTGTCATGATCTTTGAAATCCCTCAAGTTTAAGCCCCATTATCAGCAGCTTTAATTAAGCCCTAAGCTCTCTACCTTTGAAAATAAGCTCAGTGACCACCCCTTGTTATCTGTTTGTACTTGGATTTGGCCAATAAGCTCTTGAGAGCTTATTGCATAAGCTCAAAAAGGCCCCTAGCCACTGTTGCATGTTCCCCTGGTGCTGAGCACCATTTTCAGCCCCCTTTTTCTAGCTTATTTGATTCTAAGCCCTAGGTTCTTTTGGCTTTTTCATATAGCCCATAGGTAGCCCTTTAATTCCCCAAAAGTTTATAGCTTATCTCCCTTATTAGGTTAGCTTAAAAGTAGCTTAAAGTAGGCTTTTTTCTGTTTTTTGTAAACTGTCATTCTTAGCTTCATAGTTGATCAGCTTATTTTAGGGCTTATTCTAGAAAACTTAGCTTATTTAGGACTCCCCTCTCCCTATTTATTTGTTTCCCATAGTTGTAGCTTATTTTGCTAGCTTAAAATCCCAAAAAGAAAGCAAAATAAGCTCATAAGCCTATTTAGCTTCTGCAGCCCCATTAAGCTCACTTTTCTAGCTTATTAAGTTAATTTCAGCCACTAGTCCTTTTATAAAAAATGATAAGCTCAAGCCCCTTTACAACTTCCCTGTTTTGACTTTTAGCTAATAAGCACTTTGGACCCACCTTGCATATCGGGGTCCACTTTAGGGACTGTTTGTGTAATTTCTTCTTTTATAGTTATAATTGTTAGTCCCTGTGGTTAGTTAGCCTGTTACCCCGTTAGTCCTTGTGTCCTTTTCACTGTTAGTCCCTTAGGTTAACCACAGTTAGTTTATTTAATTTAATTAATATAAATTAGGTTTAAAATTAATTAGTTTAATTACTTTTAATTTAAACAGTAAAATTTGGGCATTTTTATATTTTTAGAATTGTTAATTTTTTCTTTATTTAATTTTATTTTTTCAGAATTTTTATAACTTTTATTTTTTGTCTTTTTCTATTTTCTTAGTTTTAATTAGTTTTTAATCTTTAAAAATTCATAAAAAATCCAAAAATTAATAAAAAAATATTTTTCTTTTTTATAAAATTTTCTTTTGTCATTTAGTGTCTAGGAAAAATATAAAATAAAGTTATAGGTTTAAATTTTTTATAAATAGTCTTAGACCCGTTTTACCGGGTGCGTTTTACCGTTTCTTTTCGTTTAGCATTCAAACGACCTCCGTTTTAGTTCTAGTTTTCTTTATTTTTCAAATTAACTTAATTAGAATTTAATTTTGATTTTTAATTTAATTTAGCATTTATTTTCTTAATTTTTAGTATTTAGGTTTCCCGATACCTGATTCTGTTCCCCGTATTTAATTTAGATTTAATTTTAGGATTTCCCAATAATTAATTATGCTTCCCGTAGTTTAAGTTCTATCCATATTAACTATTTCTGATTCCCGTAGATTTTTAAGATCCCCATTTCCTTTGCTTGTTTTCCCGTAGATTAAATTAGGTTTTCTTCAATTAATTTAGTTGTAATTATATCAGTGTTTCCATCATATCCAAATATTCTCCATCATTCAATTTCTCATCAAACCAGGATTACCTTCAATTGCAGCCTCGTTGGGACATACGACCCGGGAATATCTCTTCCGGAATCTTTTTATCATTGATTCTATCTTGTGTATTTTATCCTTTTGTGGAATTTGACCTTTTGCCTTGGTCAAGGGCATTCGGTTAGGATCTGTATTAGGGTTGCTATATAAGTATATACTATTATATTGTCGAATCATTCATTAGTATTTTATCTTGATGACATCAGGTAATGAACATTGCTTCATCCTTCTCCAAAAACATTTGTGTCGTTAATGGATTCAGGTTGCTCTAGAATTGTCGTCTCACATTGGCATACACATCATTTTCAATCATGGTTTGTACCTGTTCTAATGGGCTGACTTGTGAACTTGGGTATTTTCAGTGAGACTCTGAATCCTTTGCCATGTAACTCGTAATGTGCTTCCAATTCTTGTTCATCATATCTCTTCATCCGTGTCTTCTAGACCAATAGCTTGCTCAGCTTGAAGTGGAACACTTGTTCAGCTTTGTTTGACAAGGTCATTACATCTTCCTCCTTGTGATACCACGTAGTCTTTAACCCCTTTGGCTTCCTGCATTCCCTGGCATAGTGTCCAATCCCTTGCAGCTTTTCAAGCATGGTATCCCCCATTTTGTTGCACTACCGGATGCCTTTCTGTTTCCCTTGCCCCAGAACTTGTCATCTGTCCTTTGATTCCCAAACTCACCTGACTGATTGTCGTTGGTATACCTTTGGTGTGTTATCTTCAGTCTTGTTCCTGGAGGTTTGAAGATGTTGTAGTTGTTGTTGGTAGGTTTGTATAGCTTCTTGAAATACTTAGCAAGAGTGCCAAGTTCTTTTTGCATCCTTTTATCCCCTCCGAGCTTGTTTGGATCACTGTCTTCCTCAGAAACGGACTCAGATTGAGGAGTAACTAGTTTGGCGATCTCTTTGCCTTTGTGTCTAGTAGTCGCACTTGGTCGTGTGGAAGAAGATTGCATGTATGATGGTGCATTCGATCTTTGAGGTTTTGGTGTCTGATAGTAGTTATCTGAATATGGTTGCAGCATAGCCGCATAAGAAGTGCTACCGGATTTGCACTTTGGTAATCTCTCAGAACGGATTTCATTAACTTCGTTTTGAAATGATTCAGAGGTCAATAACAGCCTGTGATCTGATGACTTCTGTTTGTGTCTATTTCCTCTCTCTGCTTGACAACCGTCACAAATCTTGACCATTTGCGTTGATGTTGTTGAAGAAAATTGAAATTCACTTTGCATTGTGGTGAAAAACTTGCAGTTGTTCCTGTGTCACTTTCATTGAGTTTATAAAACCGGGAGTAATAAGACTCCATGGATTCTCCATCTCGAGAAGTAAACTTCCCAAATTCCAGAAAGATTTGTCTGTACTATCTTGTACGTTCATACGATTCACACTGTTGTAGCTTTCAATGGCTGGGCCACATCTCTCTAGTGGTGTTGCATGCAATCAACAGTTGAGTAAATTTCATCTCCAATACAGTCCAAAAAAAGAAAATAGCTTCCTTTTCAGCTTGAAAGTAAGTTTGTTCTTTGTTGTTATGTGTGTATTGTCTCAGCTTCTTCATGTGGGCAAGCTACTGGTAGTAGTTCTCTGCTGCTTCAACAGCTGCATATGAGTACGCTCTGTGGGGTATTGGACCTTCAAAGATGCACTTCATCAGATATTCACCGATTCGTTTTAGTGTCAAGGTATGTTAGAAACGGCGTACGCCACTGAGAATATCTTCTGGTCCAAGCACGGTGGATGATCTTTTGAACCAGCTGCCATTGATTATTTGTTGTGATTTGGCTATCTGTTGAGGATGTGTTAACTGGAGTAGACATGCTGAATGAAATGGCTATCAATTAGGAAGTGTGAAAAGATTGTGTTGGATCTTAAGTGGAGGTGATTGTTGTTGTGTGAATGAAAACTATTTACGGGATTTTACAATTCTTGACTAACGAGTAAATAAAGGAGTATTCGCGGGAGGGATTTTACGAAATCAAGAAAACAGTGAGTAAAATGAATTATTGTAGTTGAAATCGTTGTTGTTGTTGAAGAACTTGAACTTTTGTAAACGATTTGTGAGCTAAAACGATGAAAAAAAAAAAAACTTGGACATTTCTTCAACGAAAGGGTAAAATGCAAATTTGAAAAACTAAAATGTTAAAACTAAAAAATAACAAGATTAAAATTTTATAAAAGTAAAAAAATGAAAAAGTTTGAAAGTAAAAGGTTATATTTAATCTTGCTTAAAAAACAAAGGGTTAATAGTAAACTAATTTAAATCTAAATGTTAAAATTGATTGATGTTTTAGAAGTTTAGGGGTTAAAGTGTAATTCGAATTACTATTTATAAAAAACTGTGTACCTCTGTTTCGGCTCTCTGTCTACAATTTGAAAAGATAAGAAATTGCAACGTGTGTTCTTTTAATCGTACGGGATGAGACGGTTATCGTCGGTTAAAAGTAAATATACCCCGTTGATCGAAACGATGACACGAGCACGATGGTGTATGTCTTATGTCCCATCGGTTAACGTCACTCAAAACCGAAAAACCAAAAATTTGTTAAAACGTTTAAGTTTTTGTTCTCATTCGGTTCCTTCTAGCTTTACTAGTTGGTGGTTTAAATCTTTGAATTGTTACTCGTTCGGTGCAACTTAAAAAGTTACGCGTTCGGTCGTTTTTAGAATGTTGCTCGTTCGGTCCTCTTTGAAATGTTGCTCGTTCGGTGCAACTTAAAAAGTTACTCGTTCGGTCGTTTTTGGAATGTTGCTCGTTCGGTCCTCTTTGAAATGTTGCTCGTTCGGGTCATGAAGGAAGCAATTCGTTCGGTTCATGAAGTTCACTCGTTCGGCTCTTGTGAATTTCACTCGTTCGGTTGTACTTGAAATATGCTAGATCGGTGGATGTGTGTCTTGTGTTTGTCGTCTTAACAGAAACCACCAAAACACCAAACCGTCCTTGCTAAAATTGTGGATCAAATAGGAGGACAAATAAACTAATAAAAAGTACAAAGAACTGTTAACTAGCCACGAGTATAATATGACATCAAGAAAAAAAAAATGAACTTTTGTTGCAAGAAAACAAATTATGACGAAATGAAAACAAAAAAAATTACCGAATAAGCTTAAAAAAAATTACCACTAACAAATCACTCAGCTAGGAAGCAAAACGGGTTAAATTAGGGTTTCAAAACGAAAACGCACGGGTTTTAAGTTCAAATTCCTTCAATAATCAATAAAGTGGTTATTTTAACATTAGTTAAGTATGTTAAAATGGATTATAACAACATTTAACCATTATGACATTTAGTTTTAAGAAAAACGCGAAATTAGGGTTTCGGGTGTACGGTTTTGGATCAAAACGGAAAATGAGCATGAATTGAGTTATGAAACTTTAACAAGAGTTTATGTAGGATCATATGAACATTATAAAAGTGTAGGAGCAGAAGTAGAATATCTAGAACCTGGGTTTGAGCTTCAAGGAGCAAAAATGGTGGAAATGGGTCGTTTCGGGTAGTATTTCCACTCGTACGCCTTGTATCTTTACTTCGGGGCTTCAAATCTTCAAAGATTCTATAGCTTGATGATCTTTGATGATCCTAGGATCAAATGGAGCAGAGAAAGGTTGCTCACTTGGGTTATAGAAGAGGAAGTTGGGTGCAAATTGGAATGAAGCATAATGGGTCCTATTTATAGTTGAAATCATGCAAGGAGGCTAAGGAACTTATGAGATCTGATCAAGACATGTGTAATAGCTAGAATATGATGTGTAGAAGCTATAATATCAGATGTGGAGGTCTAGGAAGCTAGAATGATGGTGTGGACACCATATATGGCTGTCGCGGCTGTTGTGGTTAAAAAGAGACTCATGTGGCTTTGATTTTGGCCATGGGAAGATAGAAGCAGGTGGGTAAGCTGCTTGAGGGCACATGGAAGTGATTTATGGAGGTGCTTGCACATGGGAAGAGTTTTAAATGGGTAAAAATGAACCAAGACCAACCGCGGGTCTGTTTTGGACAACTAGGGCTCGAATTCGATTTATTGACTTATATTTCAAGTGTATTGATCAAGAAGTGATTAAGACATGTTTCCAAAGTTTGTATGATGAAGTATTAACAAAAGTTAGCAAGTGGTTTGGGTTAAAACGGGTCGAAATTGAGTAAATAAGGTCGCGGGTTCACATAGGGCTCGTTAGGGTTTCTTTGACTTTTCTTGGCTTATAATTTGTGTATAATGGATTAAGGTTGATAGAATATTGATCTTAGGCAGTATATAATGGATTACTAATGAGATTTGATTAGTGGTTTAAGCTAAAATGGGTCGAAAAGGAATGAGTAAGCCGCGGGTTTGAATTTGGGCTTGTATTGAATTATTAGGGTTTTCTAGGCTTCAATCTTTTGTATATTGCTAAGATAGAGATAGATAATGAATTGTAAACTCATTTTATGAGTTTACAATAGCTCTTGGTTGATTGTTCGGGATTAAAATGGTCAAAAATGAGTAAACGGGTCAAATGATCCATTTAGGTACGTTTAGGGTTTCTTGGATTCAATTTTTGTATAAATAATATGAGATGATGAAATAATGATGAAATAGGATTGACATAGTTGTAAAATAAGTTATTACAACTTATTTGAGTGTTGGTTGAGGTTTAAAATGGATAAAAATGGAGAAACGGGTCATAGTTTAGTATTTTGCTCGGGTTAGGGTTTCTAACTCTGATTTCTTGTAATTTCATGGAATGAGGATGAATATGAATTGTAAATGAAGTGTATGACTTGCTTGTAACTTGTACTTGATGGATTGTACAAGATTCTTAGGAAAACGGAGGTAATACGGCTATTTTGGATATCGTGCATTAATGACTTGTACATTATGTATTAAAGACTTGTACTTTGATTTGAAGAGATTTTATATTTCAAATGAGATGTTATATTACTTGTACATATGCTTTAATAGTTTTTACATTCACTTTAGATATTATTCCTTCATGGAATTAGGGTTTAGAGGTATATGATAACGGTTTAAAGCCCGTTTAGATATAACGTTACGAATGGTACATTATAGGAATAATGTACTTTGTAATAAGGATATGATGATATTGACTTGACATGTTATGATGTTTGCTTGACATATATAAAGATAGAATGGCCATAGATAGGTTGCGTGAGCTTGTCTACTTTAGTTATGCAAGTTACATGGCATACTGAGATATTGACAATGTAAGTAATGTAATAAAGCGAAAAATTTCCCCGTACAATTGTGATAATAGTAAAATAAGTTTTGCATTTGATGAAAATTCTTGGGTTGTTATATAATCCAACTACAATAATTCATAAAGATCATCCTCTTGATCAAGTTATTGGAGATTTGCAATTAGCTATGAAAACAAGAAAGATGTCAAAGAATTTAAAGGAACATGGGTTTGTTAGTACTATTCAATAAAGAACAAACCATCAAGACCTTCAAAATTGCTTATTTGCTTGCTTTTTATCACAGGAAGAACCCAAAAAGGTAATTCATGCATTGAAGGATCCAAGCTGGATAGAGGCTATACTTTATCTTTTGTAATTGTAATATAATGAAAGTTAATAGAAGTGATTCTCAGTTATGTTGTTCAATTTATATCAGTTGTGTATGAAGTTGTTGTTTTGCTCCTTAATAAAATGGATTTAACTTAGGCTATTTGTATATTCATATAGGAGTGGGATTGTTTGTGTTCAGTTCTGAGCCCCTTTTGTCTTTCAGTAGATTTAAAATCATAAATCCCCCTAAGTGTTACTCAAGCTGAAGTCTTTCAATTTGAGTCGCTGAAGTTTCTTCAGCTTTAGCTCTTCAGGTCCTTAGAAGACTGGGAAGTATCTTCACTTTATTTTATGCAGTGGCACAGAAACTGAAGAAGGCCTTTGGAAAGAGCTTCAGTTAGTTGGTTGACAATTCCAAGCTGTACTTGTCTATCTCCTTAACAAAAGATTGAAACTTTGTTTCACTTCTAGAAGGTTTACAAGGCGGGAAAAAGATTGCTTTATGTCAAAAGGAATAAAGCAATCTCCTTGGGAAAAGGTGCTTTTATAGTTGGTATAGAAGTACATCAACTTTCCTTAAAGGACTGTGCCTGGTACTTTAGAGCACGTTTGCATTTAATGGTATCTCAAAAATACCATGGTTGCATGACAAGCATATTAGGTTATCTTGTAAACATCTAATTTTTTCCCCCCTTTGCATTTAAAAGGAAAGGGGATTCCTAAATAGTATAATGCTATCTATCTTCCAATTAATGTGAAACACATTAAAGAGTTCATTATCTTCTCAAAAGCGCTCCCCACCAATGATGCCCGAGTTGTTTGCAAATTTTTAAAAACTCTCTTTTCTCGATTTGGTGCCCCCCGAGCTATCATAAGTGATCGCGGAACTCACTTTTGCAATGACCAGTTTACAAAGGTCATGCTTAAGTACGGAGTCACTCATGTTCCTCCACCGCGTATCACCCACAAGACAAGTGGGAATGTCGAGGTATCAAATGTGTGGTTTAAAAGGTATTCTTGAGGAACCGTGGGGAAAATCGTGCCTCCTGGTCGGACAAATAGATGCTGCTTTATGGCCTTCGCACAGCTTACAAATCACAATCGGGTGTATCCATATAGTTAGTGTACGGGAAGGCATGTCATCTACCGATTTCTCGACGATAGAGCACAAAGCCTACTGGGCCCTAAGCATACAAATTTTTAATGTTCAAACTGCGGGTATCACAAGAAAGTTCAAAGAATGATACTAAATGAACTTCGTGATCAAGTGAAAACTCTTTGATCTTAATAAAGAGAAACCAGATGATACCACGATGCTAAGATCAAAACCGCGTTTTCAAGTGGTGATCGTGTTCTATTTTCAACTCTTGACTGAAGAGTTCTTCTGGCAAATTGAAATCACGTTGGTCCGGACCATTTCTCTAATATCCAAGTTTTTCCTTATGGCAATGTGCGTTATCTCAAAACTCCGGGCAACTTTAAAGTGAAATCGGTCATCGTTAAAACACTCCTTTTGGAGGGGACATACAACCGTGGTTGTCCCGGATCTCCAAACGTTCCCCATGGACCATAAATTCGGGGGGAGGGTCAAGCGGTCGGGTCCTAAACAAGCGCTTCGTGGGAGGGCACCCAATGCTTATCAGTAGTTAGTAATAAATAAGTGTTTTTGTTTGAGATGGCTTTCATTTTCCATTACCTGAGTTTATGACATGTTTTGTGTGCTTTGTGTTTATGTCCAGATTTCCAGGATTGTGGAGACTTCAAGTATACATGAGTATCACATCCTCAGCTTCATTTTAGGAATCAGTATCAAAACTAATCGACTAACGTTTTATTTTTGGCAACTTCATAAACGGCCTAGATTTAGTAGGAAACTTTGAAACATCGATGAGATTGTTTATTTCTCGTATGTTGGTGGTGTGATCCCCCCTTGTTTTATTTTTTGTGTTTCCCCCCCCCCCCCCCGGGGGGGGGGGGGGGGTGGGGGGCGGGGAATCTTTCGATTTTGATTTTTGCTCTGCAGTCTTTGTTATCACGTAATCCCGTTTCCACCACCATAATTTTTTACAAAAAGAACAAATACAATAAAAATTATTCAAAATAAAATAAGTGTTTTGTCACAGTTTTGACCTTTCTATTGGTAGAATGAGAATAATTTTTGACTCGATCTGGGAGTGTTGTGCCCTAGCTTGTTTCCTAACTTACAATTGTTGGCTATGATTTCACGAATTCGATTGCTTCAAATTTTAATTAGGTGAAGAACAAGAGTGATAGAGTTAAATAATAAGTTTATGGTGTCTGAACGAATACTTATTTGTGTTATTGTGGCTTTCTCTCCCATTAGCTTCTTAATCCGCTTATCTTCGTAATCGATTCAATCCATACTAAGTCAATCCAATGTTTTTAGTAAAGCTTCAATATGTATTCTTGTTTTTTAAAGAGTGATTTTTTGTTCTTAATAATTAGAAGTTTAAAATGCCAAAGAAGCATGGAGATGAAGTATGAATGCTAAAAATGCTATGAGTATTGAAATTTTTGCCAATGAAGCATACATTTGATTTTATGGAGAATAGTAAAAGATGTGTCGTGATTTCCCATCCGCTAACCACGAGGTGGGGGTTTCAAACTAAGACATCTTTTACTTCTAAGGATTTGCTGTGTTGTGATATCTCACCAGGAAGCGCTGTTAGGTGAGGGATCTAACTAAGACACAATTCTTAGCCATATATTGGATGAAAGATGTTGATGTGATTTCCACACTACGATTTGCAACGGGGTGGATTTCAAACTAAGACATCGGGTCGTTGGTTGTGATATCCTACTAGGGAGCGTGGCCTAGGTAGGTGTTCAAACTAAGCAACGCATTCATTGCTTTTATTGACACTTATGGTATTAATGATGAGATGTTGCAAAAAGTTCTACAAGTTAAAAATCCGTTCTTTAAAATCTAGTTGAAGGGTTCCACCCTTGTATAACGTTGTGCTTTGAGTCATTGATTCATCTTGAATACCGACTATCAGATATAAATTGATCTTGGTTGTGTTGAAATGTGTACACATTTAAACCATAATTCATTGTTGGGAGTTAAAAGTTCACAAGTCATATTATAGACGTACTTAGCATTTATGACTTTATATTTACAAATGATCTTGTTTATTGCTTGGTTTGTAAATAGTGAAAAATCGGGGTCGACGAATTTATCCGTCAGGAATCCGTAGATTACTCTATGGTTGTTTCTCATTATATGATCCCAGGTTAATAAAATAAAGGTAGTCCAAACGGAAGTCACGAGAAAAGAAAATGTATAATCCAAAATATTTGGGATAGTTGTGTATGAATAAATAAATGGTGATACGGGACTGGTCGAAGCCTTTGTTTCTTTAGTTTCCTTGACGAACTCTTTGCTATTTTCTAAGTTTTTAGTCGAGGGGGATGAGATTCTTAGTTTAGTAAATGTTTACTTCATAACATGCGTGTGGACACGGAATACCTTAGTATGGGGGATTTTGGTGTTGTGCTTAATACACATACTTTTACTTTTAAAACGAGCTTAAATAACCAAAAACGGACTTAAAATGCCAAATATATGCTTGTTTGCTAAATTTTTTGTGGTGTGACAGGAAAGGAATAACTATGAAATGGAGAATAAACAAAGCCCAAACATAAAACCGGACTCGGAATGGAAGATTGTGAAGACAAAGCCAAATCGAATGCCAGAAATTTCAATCAAGTCAAAAAGTCAACAGAAAAAGTCAATTGGTCAAAGACAAAGTCAACAGGTCATACCCCCGAGGCCAAAGTAAAAAAATATAAGTTTAGGGACTAAAATTGCCAAACCCCTAAACTTATATGTGAAGAAGAAAAGAGGAAAAGAAAAGAGAAGGGGGGGGGGGGGGCCCCAAATAAAAATTTGCCAATTGAGCAAAGTAACAAGTGGGGGGGCCAAAACTGCCATGTCCCCATAACTTGTTCCACCCATGGACGTGGGTTTGCAAAGAGTTATATAACTCTTGGGGACATGGTTTGCCAAGTCCCATATAAGTTATATAACCCACAAGGACCTACGGTGAAATAGAAGTTATAACTATGAGGGGCCAACTTTGCTAATCTCCCAAAAACTTACACACCGTGTTATACTCAAACTCCTTCCCGCCCAAATTTCCCCCCAACACAATCACGGGTTCTCCACCCCGTTTTTACCTCAGGGTCTCTTCCCCTCTTCACATGGCAATCCACCTACCCCCTCCTCCACTATACTTTCCCACCAAATACCTCACCTTTCCATGTTGGCAATACTACTTTTCATATAAACGTGGCCGAATATATGGCTGTGATTAATTCCAAGAAGCACAATGGCAATGGATGGCTTGATTTACTCATGGGAAGTCTCTCACAAAAGAAACCACAAGAAGAAGAGCTGAAGGACATAGATGGTTTTTGTTAGAATAGGGTCTTAGTGATAGTTTGAAAAGGGTAGCTTTTTTTTAGTTATTTAATTTTTATTCTGTCAATTTTTGTTGTTTATGCTATATTTACAAGCTTATTTGAAGTCTTTTGTACTCCTTTTAACTCTCCTTTCTATGATGCTTTGTAGTTTTTAACAAAATTTTATTACGTTTTAAGAATTTATTGTCAATCAAACTTGAAATTATTTTTATTTGATAAATAAGATTCTATAAGCTCTTTTAGCAGTCTTATTTATACTTGTTAAAACTTAAAACTCTTCATAGTTTTTCTTGTTTTATAAGGTTTTGTTTAAAAAATCTGTGAATATAGCCATTTGGAAGGTTAAGCTGCAACTTGGATGAGCCTGATTGGATTATTCACTGGCTTCTTTATAAGCTTAGAGCTTGTAGATGAATCCCTAGAGGAGGTAACAAAGGTCCTGGGTTAATGCTTGGACAAAAAGTAAGTGCATTTTTCTCTTTTAAAAGTCTCAATTTTTTGATTTACTTAGCCTTATTATGTTTTAGCCTCTTTTATGGAGTGCTTATTTCCAGATTTTTTTTTGTTCATTAAGGTTATTAATGCTTATTTGTCCTTTGCCTCTTAGAATTATAAGTTTAAAACAGCCTTTTAAAGTTGTTAATTATCTTTATTAGGATATTAAAGGGGTGTATTGGGATTACCATGATAGGGTCAATTAGGGGTTTGTCATGGGTTGAGGTATTGTGTTAACTTCTAGCTTATATGTGTTTAAGCAATTTTAAGCTGTTTTTAAAAAGTTTTTAGTTTCAAAGTGGTGTTTCAAAGGTTTTTAACCCAAAAAAACTTTCATATCTGTGAGATTTTAGGAAATCCCCAAGTGATTATTTGGTTATGCACTTGTGGTTTTTAGTTTAAGCATAAAAAAAGTGTGTTTTGTGTGTCTAAAAAAGGCTGTCAAAAGCCCCTTGTCTTTTGACTTTGGTAAGTAAAATTCACCTTGCCTTTCGGGTACTGTTTCTAAAAACCAAAGACCTTTTTCACCATCAAAAATAAGCAAGTAAAATGCAATTGATTCATTTTCATTTACACTAGCTCTAGTTTCACTTATTTTAAACTTAAACACAGAATCATCTAATCCTGCAAAGGTACCCTATCCCTACTTTGTACCTATCTTTTGCTTGATTATCATCTTCATCAATCTCACTCACACTGCTATCAGATGCAGTTTCAAAGATTTCACATTTATGTATCTAATTCTCACTCAATTAACTGTCATAGTTTCTATAACACCTCGTATTTTAGGTCATTGTATGACATTATGAAATTCACAATTTATTTTTAGGGTTTTACACGTTTGCTCTTAAACCGTAAACGTTAAGTGAAATCGCGTAAACTGAAAATGATCATACAATGTATTGCTTAATTTTCAGTTTTGCTTATTGAGCTTATTTCATAAGCTCACTTGTGTCCTAGTAGCTTATTTAAGTTAGTTGATAGTTTTGTTTGCTAAATTTCCCTTTTGTTAGCTTATTTGAATGCCCAAGTTAAGCCTTTTTGCCTTTAAGCTCTTTGTTTAACTTTCCTGTCATCTTAAGCTTTTCCCAGCTTATTTTGTGTTAGCACTTAGCCTTTTCAGCTTATTTAAGTTAGTTTAATTCCCTTTTGCTTATTTTAGTCCTTAGCTTAGCTTATTCGACCACAAGAGGCCAAAAGACTTAGAAAAATTGGCTTTTAAGCCATTTTAGCCCAACTGTCAACTTTAAGCTTATTTTTAAGCTTATTCTTTTGATAAAAGTAAAAAGTGCATTTGTTAAAGTTGTTTAGTATAAGCTCATTAGTAACTTTCATGTTTTAAGTTTTTGCTAATTCTCAATTTTTCAAAAAGCCAAAAATAAGTCAAGTCGCGAGGTCTAATTTGTATCTTTTCCATTAGTTCAGGGGTACCAGTTTGCATTATAGTGTAAATTCTTCATAATTTGCCCGCCTACCCTTTAGTTTAGTTTCTTACACTTTCTACCCTAGACTTTAGGAAAAATAAAAAAAAGGGGGAAAGACACTTGGCCCGGGTGAGCAAGACTCGAACCCGGGACCAAGCGATACAAACCCCCTTTTACATACACACTCTACCACTGCGCCCTTGGGTCTTTTTCGTTAAAGACCCAAGGCGTTTGGTATTTATGTATGTTTTTGGGTTATAAGTGTAATAAGCTGAATAGCTTATTTTCGGGCTTATTCCTTCAGCTTATTTTTGTTTCTTATTTTTCGTAGGACCATTAAAGTATCTAGTATTTTTTGTAAATTTTTCAGAATTTTTCGATAAAGTTTAATATTTTTTATAATTTAATTTAGATAAAAGTTTATTTAATTCATAAAAAATACAAAAATTATCAAAAAAATATTTTGCTTTTTTAGAAAATTTTCTTTTGTCATCTAGTTTGTAGGAAAAATATAAAAAATTTCGTAGGGTCATTTTTACAACTTTTTACTTTTTAAAGCACGGTCCGGGTGCGGTTTTTTGTCTTGACTCGTTTTTGGGTCAAACGAACTCCGTTTTCGGTCTAGTCTTTTTCATTCTTCGTTATTTGTCCCGTAGAGTAGTTTAGAAGTGAAAATTTCTCCGTAGAGTTATTTTTAAAGATTTTAGGTTTTCCCCCTTTTGTTCGGGATTCGGGTTTCATAATTTCTAGTTTTTTCTTAAACGTTTTTGTTTGTTGTTATATAATTTGACTTTTTCAACTTCCCAAATCAATTCCTTCCTTCAAACTCAAATCTTCGATTGTATCGATTTTCCATTCCAGCCTCGTTGGGGATAAACGACCCGGGAAAGCTCTATACTACTTCTCGGTTTTATTGCTCTTGTTGATTTTTACACTTATTTATATATTTTATATTTTATTATATATTATATATATTTACAGTGTGAATTTCACCAACCAATTTTTGGCGCCGCTGCCGGGGAGGCTGTGAAGCAGACTATCGTTACGTTTGATCAATTGTGTTTGAAACTGTGAATATTTTCTTTTATTATAAAAATATAAAAAAGTACAAAAATATTTTTCATTTCTTTTAGTATAATTATCAGATAAAAACCAAAGAAAAAACCAAAAATATAAAAACATTGTCCATAAAAAAATTCGGGATTCGGGCCCTCGTTTTCTAGTTTATTTTCTAATTTTTCTAGGTTTTTTCTTAAACGTTTTGTTCGTTATAATCTAATTTGACTTTTCACCTTCTCAAAGTCTATTCCTTCCTTTAAATCAAAATCTTCGATTGTATCGATTTTCCATTCCAGCCTTCAGTTGGGGATAAACGCCCGAGAACACTCTATACTACTTTCTCGGTATCATTGCTCTTGTTGATTTTTTGTCTTTCATATATAATATTATATTTTATTTATATTATTATATATATATATATAGTGTGACAACCATCAATCAGGCGGCCCCTTTTATTACACGGTCGACCCCCTTAAATTAAGGGGACCCCCTAGGTAGACGCTTCCCAGTTTTTCCTTTTAAATACTAGACTTTTCCCATAATTTTCTCTCCTTTTGGCAATCATTCTTTTTGCTCAAACAGCCACATATCCT
Source organism: Tanacetum coccineum (assembly GCA_026074375.1). NCBI lineage: Eukaryota > Viridiplantae > Streptophyta > Magnoliopsida > Asterales > Asteraceae > Tanacetum > Tanacetum coccineum. The sequence goes on along the minus strand of BQNB010061203.1, from coordinate 5,441 downwards.
CTTTAAAATTCCTTTGATCATTTAATCATAAAGCTTTATTTAAGTGATCCAAGCTTAATTCCTTCAGTGCAAAAGAGAATATCTTTCATCATCAAGTAATGAAGAAGTATTACACTAGGTGTATTGCAATCTTGTTGCAACCATATCACATATTTGTAAATCAATTGTATATTTGATATTTGTGTGTAGTAGCTAGATCTTGGGGATCTTTGTAAGTATAGTTAATTAGTGGTGATCTTACCAAGTAGGGTTAGATAGTTATGATATAAGTAGAGTGGTGAAGTTAAGTTAAGAAGAAGTCGTGAAGTTGTGAAAAAGTCGTGAAGTTGTGAAGTCGTGATCAAGTCGTGAAGTTGTGTTGTGTTAGATTGGTTATAGCTAAGATTAGAACTCGACATTTAGCTTTGTGTCATAAATCAGTATAAGCAACGTTGTGTACGGTTTTCTCTTCCATAAGGGAGTTTGTTGACATAGTGAAGAAAACTCTCGAGTTTGGTGCTCGGGGAGTGGAGTAGGGCGAAGAGGTGCTTTGTTACCGAACCATTATAAATCCTTGCATTGTGGTTTGATTGTTCTTACTCTTATCTCTTGTCTTACATTACTTTCTCATATTATTGATTGTTTAGATAAGTATATTGTTCATATTGTGCAAGAGTTGAATTCACATAAAGTCGAATATAAAATTTTATTAACACCTTAAAACCTTAAATTAAAAAGCGGTAAACTATTCAACCCCCCTTCTAGTTTTCCACATAGGAGTTTCTTCCACATCTCTGAAAGAAACTCCTTTTTCCTTTGCTTTGTCACTCCTCATCTTTACCAAAGTCTGAGCAATGGTAAGATCTTCATCTATAAATGCAGTTGCAATAGTTGTTGGAGGTGTTCTAGGTTCAGCAGTACTAATAGCTACACCAACAGTAGTAACTGGTGCACTAACAACACTAACTCCAGTGGTAGCAGTATTAACTGTCTCTCCTTCAACATTTTCCATATCATCATCAAGTACATCAAAGTCACTATCTTTGAACATTGACTTTGTCTTGTCACTTTTCCTCCCTTGTTCGAATGCATCCTCCTCATCTAAATCATCATCAGAAGACTCAACAT
>BQNB010061202.1:0-36592 GCA_026074375.1 Tanacetum coccineum | reverse complement strand
AAATCATGCTCAAAACATTATCCAACATAACTTTAATTAACGCTTCTCGTGCTTAACATTTCCAGATATGGATTAAAACGCTTAAAACCGATTATATCATATCACAATACTTGGGAGCTTCATATTAAGGAGTTTCATCTTGGTATTACGTTCTGACTGTGTTGTTGTGTTTACGATTTAAAGTGCCCTAGCTCCTCAAACATTTACTGAATGACTTCTAAATTATGATGGCCCGAACAGTGATACAATAATTCTAAACTTTCCAATTAAACTCATAACAATATTAGACTCTTTGAACCAAAGTTCTAGAGTACAATCTTCTTAAGACTCAATATATTTACTCAGGTTGCATGACGTGGCTGTTTACTATCATTTTGCTATATCAACATTCCCTGTTAAGATTGTGATAAGGTCGTGAGCTTTCATTTTAGAATATTTATTACATCTACCTATCAGGTGAGTTCATAGCCTTGCTTTTTAATCTCTTTAAAGTTTTCAAAGGCTTAATGAATTCATAACCCCGTATTTCAATCTTTTGAATAATTTATAAACCTATGATACCTGATATAAACCATGAATGCAAGTGTTTTCTAAATGTATGCTATCCAGATATATTATTGCCTAAGTAGCTTCTAGTGCCATTATTTACATATCATGAATCATTAATTACTTGCATTGCGAGTGAACGCGAATATTGTGAATATATCTATTGGGGGTGACGGCTCCCGTTTGTATACCCATGCTTGGGGTATCCAAACGCACTATATTTGTCCTAATAGGTAACCTTGGCAAGTTATCTTTTCCACAGGGACATCTGTCCCTAACCAATATCACTACGGTGATTTCCCTGTTAATGTATTGATGTCATGAGCTTAGATGCAATAAATAATGTTCCCCATGATGATTGTCCCTGCAATACCAGTATTTACACTATAACTTGTATTCAACTATTACATTTCAAACCTATGAATTTCACTCAACCTTTGTGTTGACCCTTTTTATGCATGTTTATCTCAGGTAATTGAGCAACTTATGGCATGGAGTGGCATGGACATGAAGATGGCTAAAACTTGTTATCATTCACATTTTTATTGTTTCTAGATTTTTGGGACACTGCCTTTGTAAAACTCTGATTTGAAATGAATGATAAACCATATCTTTTGAATAACGTCTCTTTTGGGTCGATTTTCTATGTTTAACCACAATGTTATGACTGTTGTATCCATGAAGTAATACCCCAGATTTGCTTCCGCTGCTATATTGTAAAAATGGGGGTGTTACAGATTGGTATCAGCGCCATGGTTATAGAGAACAAGGTCAAAACCTTTACTATAACACATTTTCTTTTTCAGCCATCAAAGTCCTCCCGTGGCCTCTACATTCCAGAAAACAAGGTATGTAAATATACATATCTATTATTCTATTTCATAAATACTTAGGTTATTTACAAACTAGGTTGTTTATAGAACGATGTCTTCTTCCCAACCACTGTATTCCTATATTGAGGATGATTTTTCCTCTATGAATTATTCTTAATATACTTCGGTCTCAATCAGATTCGTTCCCAGCTTCTTGGAAGCATTTTCTTTTACTTTTTGAAAATGTTCTACAGATAATATAATCCCACCAGTATCTCATTTCTTTCTACTATAATCCTGTTTGAAGGACGTATAAGCTTTTTTGCTAAGGATTCACTATTTCATTCACCACGATCCTATTACTTCACCAGCTATTTTGACTCCATCTCCGATATTACCACCATCACTACTATTTGATCCTTGATATTTCTTTGTTCTTGAAAAACTATTACCACCTAAGAAGCAAATCCATTCCCTATCTTCTTCCTCAACTACGCTATCTAATTCATCCCGGAATCAAACCTGTGATTTGGTATCACCATCTTTCTCAATTTATACTCCTACCCCACCTCAGATATTTGAAATAGGAAAAATTTTAATTAAGATGCATCTGAAACATCATGAGGAACAAATCGAAGATATTTTGAATTACTTAGATGAAACTCTAATCTTCCACCACATCGAGATATTGGAGGAAGGACGTATTGATAGAATGATCATACGAAGAAATAGTGACGAACTAAAGATCAAACTCAAGAAAATCCCATACTCAGATTATCAAAACTTCAAAGGAGCAGTTAGGGAAAAAGATAAGATTTCTTTTGCCTTTAACTTTACAGAATTTCCGTATCTTGAACCAATTCATTGAGAAATCCACGCTCGTCATAACAGGATCATGAGGTCTTGGATGTCATATACCGGCTCAGAATCAACAAACTTTTAGAATAGTTATGCTTTATCCTTGCCCTATGGGATGTGTGGTATATAATAAAAAAAGCTTGTCAATACTTGACTATGTACAGTAAGAAAGGCACGTTATTTATAAAGGCAATATCGTTTCGTATCTTATTGTTTCCAACTTATGCTTTTCATCATCATTTCACCAATTGCATATTATCCCCTCTTCATGAGTCATACCATTAACCCACATCCCTAAGTGCTTTAAATTCAAAAATAAGCATTTCTTTTAAGCATTTTAAGAATCACATTTTCTTTTAAATATTACACCTTTTAAACTATTAATGTTCTTCTTACTACAATGTTTCTCTATGTGGATAGGAATGCCCCCAAAAGGACGTCAACATCCGAAACACCAGCCATTAACTTTAGATGCCATCTTGGCAACGTGAATTGCCTGATTTTACTACATGCCCTTAAAGGCACATAATGCTGCCCATGGTAATGCTGTAATCCCAACAGGAAACTCCAATTCTACTGGAACTCCTGTAGTTAAAACAGGAAACTACAAAGAGTTTATCAACTGTCAACCTTTCTACTTTAATGGTACGGAAGGAGCAGTAGGCCTTATTCGCTGGTTTAAACTAACCGAATTAGTATTCTTTCGAAGCAGATGTGCTGAGGAAAATAAAGTAAATTTGATACTGGTATCTTTAAATGGTGATGCCTTGTCCCTAAGGTGGAATGCATATGCCCATCCTTGGGTACTAGAGTAAGCTAATCTAATCAACCTGGACTGAGGTTAAAAAGGCTTCCTGACGAAAGTATTGTCCCTCGAATACTGAGATCAAGGAAAATGGAAGATGAATTTTATGGTCGACTGTAAATGGAAGTGATCTACAAAGACTTATATTAGAAGATTCCTGGAATTAGCCGTTTTATGCCTGAATATGGTTACCAACACGAGGAAACTTAGGGAAGCTTTCATCGGGGACTGCCGCAATAGCATTGAAGGAAACGTTACCTGTTTCAAAACCTCAGACTCTGGAAGAAGCCACCAACTAACTTCACAAGTAATGGACCAAAATAATTAAATCGTAATTCTGTGCAAGATACAATGATCACAAACGATAGTTGAATGATAGAAGGAACACCATCATCAACAAAACAACTATCCAATCTACAACAATCTATGTCCAATTATATTGTGACAAGAAACTTTCCCCAAATGATTGCAACATAATAACAACTCCAACAATCACATTATCAAAAAATAACTACAAAGATAACCGGTAACAATAACAACCGCAACATTGTTCACCATCCGCAGCAAATGGAAGATAAGAAATCTTCAAGGCTATGGGAAACCTGGATATAATTGGACCTAAATCCACCTTGGTAGGATATGTACTCGACATCACACTGGATTGTGCACTTCTGGTGTCAGAAATGCCACAAGTAGGCCATCAGACTAGAAAATGTAGGAAACTAAGAACTTTTTGTTTCCAAAACCATCACCTCATCTCTCAAACCAAATCTCGTGAATTATAATAGTGAGAAATTCGTTACATCTTGTTATCTGTGTTCAATAACTCGACATCGTTTGTCAAATTCTACTTAATTCTATTATGTTTACAACTCTAAATTCTCTCCTCATACCTTTGCAAACATAAATTTTCAGCACTTGATTATTATGGGCGTCAGTACAATACACACTTATGATTGTATTCTAAACAACTTCATTTTCTACACATTACCATATTGAGGTTTTTATTGCTTAGGTAAGAACGATTTATGATCTTCTTATTGAAATTGAATTAGGTCACTTATTCATTGAATAAGGAATATTATAAATCTGACGAAAATATGAATTTATAAATCTCAGTTACTAGGAGTTTGAACTGCTTCTTTTTGTAAGTGACCAAATTATAAATAAGTAGGCTTATGGATATATAATACGTACAAACAAGTTTCTTTCCAATTTGTTTTGTACAAACAAATTTCCTTTATCATTATCATTATTACCCTTCATTTTCATTATTACTTAATTTCCTTCATCGCTATGTTCATTTCAAAATTATGTATCTCACGTTGATTGAAACTCTCATACAATCTTTCCTTGAGAGCACTCATGATCTCTGTATTTAGGATAATTTCTGTTAGATTCTGAAACATAATAAAAGGAACACACAAGATCTATACAATGTCAATGATTTCAATACCACTAGGTATGACAATTTTGACAAAGTGTTATGATCGATTCTTATTCGATTAATGTTGACTTTTAAAGGTGAATGTATAGCGATTCCTTCTCCGATCAGAGTAGCGCAGCAGAAGCATGGTAGGCCCATGACCCACAGGTTCCGTAAATTGAAGTATTTCACCCAGGTTCTATCAGGATCTGAAGAAATTCTATTGGCTATCATCAAGAGGTGTAGTCTTAAAAATAAGTAGACGTGTGAAAGGAAAATTAAATTATAATTTTTTTTATTTTTTCCTTTTTTTTTTTTTTTTTTTATGGTGCGCAACTAATTATAAATGCATCACACACGTGGGACTTGTGACCTTGATTAGCTAACATAAAATCAAATTCTTTTACCCGTTACTACATCTATTCCTAATAATATCACTAACAAACTTTCAACTAATTCTCAGGACAGAGATTTCTGTAAGGGGTGGAGACTATAACAACCCAAGAATTTTCATCAAATACAAAACCTATTTTTCTATTATCACAATTGTACAGGGAAATTTTTCGCTTTATTACATTAGTTGTATTGTCAATATCTCAGTATGTCATGTAACTTACATAACTAAAGTAGACGAGCTCACACAACCTATCTATGGAAATCCTATCTTCATATATGTCAAGCAATCATCATAATATATCAAGTCAATATCATAATATCATTTTTACAAAGTACATTATTCCTATAATGTACCATTCGCAACGTTATATCAAAACAGGCTTTAAACCATTATCGTATACCTTTAAACCCTAATTCCATGAAGGATTAATATCTAAAGTGAATGTACAAGCTACTAAAGCATATATACAAGTAATATAATATTTTATTTGAAATATAAACTCCCTCCAAGTCAAGTACAAGTTTTCAAAGCACAATGTACAAGTCATTAATGCACAATATCCAAAATAGCCATTTTACCTCTGTTTTCCTAAGTAATCTTGTACAATCTATTAAGTAAAGTTATAAGTAGGTCATGCATTTAATTTCAAACCACTATATTCATTTTCTTTTCTTGTAATTTCAAGAAAACCAATTCTAAAAACCCTATCCCGAGCTAAATAGTAAACTATTGACCCGTTTTCTGCGTTTTTATCTTTTGTAAACCTAAACAAATACTTAATGTTAAGTTTGTAATAAAACTTATTTTTACAACTAATTCATTCTATTTCTTTCATTATTTCAATCATCTCTTATCCAATTATAATTAAAATGAATCCAAGAAACCTAAACGTACCTAAAATGTGCCCTTAAATGATCATTCGGACCCGTTTTTCTCTTTCTAACCATTTTAATCCCGAACAATCAACCAAGAGCCATTGTAAACTCATGATATGAGTTTAAAAATCATTATTTATCATTATCTTAACAATGTACAAGAAATCAAAGCCTAGAAACACCTAATGAATCCAATATAAACCCTAATTCAAACCGCGGCTTACTCTTTACATTTTGACCCATTTTAGCTTAAACCACCAATCAATTTTCATTAGTAATCTTTTATACAATGCCTAAGGATAGTATTCTATCATTCTTGATCCATTATACATGAATTACAAGCCAAGAAACTCAAAGAAACCCTAACCGAACCAAATCTGACCCGCAACACTCTTTTCTTGTTACGACCCATTTTTCTCATTTTAAATCCTGAACCACTGATTGAAAACTGATATAAACTTATAAAACAAGTCTTACAATACATAATCTATCATCAATGACCAAGTACATACGAAATCTAAGCTTTAAATCCAACCTGAATCCAAAACAGACTCGCGGCCTGTTTCATTGCATTTTTACCCATTTAAAACTCTTCCCATGTGCAAGCACCTTCATGCATCACTCCCATGTGCCCTCAAGCTGCTTACCCACCTGCTATAGCTTTCCCATGGTTAAAATCAAAGCCACATCTCCCTCTTTGTGATCATTTTAGCCGTGGCAAGCATCTAGGACCTCCAACACTTCAATCTACTAATCTAGCCTTGCTAAATCACTACATAGCCTCCCCACCTCAGTTACTAGATGATCCACATGTCCATGGCCTGGTCTCTAACTTTCCTTAGCCTCTTTGGTCTTGTTCAAGTATAAATAGAGCTCAAAACCTTCATTCTAAACTCGCACCCAACTTCCTCTTCTATAACCCAAGTGAGCAACTATTCTCTACACCATTTGATCCTAGGATCATCTAATAAGATCAAGCAAGCTAAGCTTTGAAGCCTTGAAGCCCCAGAGTCATTATTCTAGGCGTACAAAGCTAAAAGTCCCGATTTCAACCCATTTTCAAGCTATAAGCTCAAACCCAGGTTCTGAATGTTCTACTTCTGCTCCTACACTCTTATAATGTTCATATGATCCTAAATAAACTCTTGTTAAAGTTTCATAACTCAATTCATGCTCATTTTCCATTTTGATCCAAAACCGTACACCCGAAACCCTAATTTTGTTTGTTTCTTGAACAGATAGAAATGTTGTATGATTAGAATATTGTTATATCTGGTAGGCATGCGTTAAATTGAAAATACGTAGTTTATTGATTAATATGTAAGAGTATTTGAACTATAAAACCCGATGGGTTTACGTGTTGAAAACGCGGTAATTTGACCCGTTTTGCTTCCTAGCCTAACGAATCGTTATTTTAAACTTTCGTTGCGTTAAATATTCATATTTTAGTTTATTATAACTGCTAATATCTCTTTGAAAATGGTTGAAAGTGTAAGACTTGCATGGCAATTTGGGACATGTTTTGTAATTATAATCCTTGCAAGGGGTTTATATCCGTGTATTGAATCTTATAAACTAAAAGGTGGCGTTGAAATTGTCATTTTATACAAATGTGTATAAACTAGAGGGGAGGCGTTTGTGGGGTTGGATATGGTGGGGTTTGGGGTGTTTATCTGGTGGGGATGACAGATGATGTGGCGAATTTTTGGGTGGTTAGTACCTCTGTTCACCATTTTTATATATATGCACTTTTCCAAGAGTAGCAAGGATTTAGCTTGGTATATCATTTAAACTTGAAGGACCAAACTCGTAGAAAGTGCAAACTCCAAGTGGTATCATTTTGTCACTTTTCTGATACTCAAGGGTCTAAAATGAAGCATTTTGAGAAAAGTATAAAATCATGTTTAAAACACTTACATGGACATAACTTTAATTAACGCTTCTCGTGCTTAGACATTTCCAGATATGGAGTTAAAACGCTTAACGATTATGTTCATATCACAATATAGGGGCTCATATTAAGGAGTTTCTTCTTGGTATTTCGTTCCTGAAGGAGTTGTTGGTGAGTTTACAATTTAAAGTACCCTAGCTCCTCCAAACGTTTTCTGGAATGACTTCTGAATTATGATGGATAATACCGAACAGTGATACAATAATTCCAAACTTATCTAATCTCGTAACTCCATAACAAATTTAGATCTCTGAACAAAGTTCTAGTGTAACAATGCTTCCTTAGACTCAACATAGTTTACTCAGGTTTGCGTGACAGTGGCGTGTTTACTATCATTTTGCTATATCAACATTCCCTGGTTTAAGATTGTGATAGGTCATGAGCGTTTTCATTTCAGAATATTTTATTACAATTACCTATCATGGTAGTTTATTATAGCCTCGCTTTTTCAATCTCTTTAATGTTTGCAAAAACCCACAAGGGAGTACATTGCTTGGGTGTTTTTTACAAAACTCTTTTACGCATATTCGTTTTTCTTATAACAATTGTGATTACTTTTCAAAGGGCTTAATGAAGTCATAACCCCATATTTCAATCTTTGAGAAACTTATAAACAGGTGGATACCTGATAATGAAACCATGGAATGCAAGTTGTGTTTATAAATGTATGCTATCAGCCGATTAGTATACGATATCGATGAATCGATTATTACTTGCATGTGCGAGGGCGTTTCACGCATTCTATGTGAACACGAAATATTGTGAGATAGATCTATTGGAGTGATTGGCTCCTGCGTTTGATATACCCATGCTTGGGGGTAAGCCAATTCATACTATATTTGTCTAATTAGGTAACTTGGTAAGTTATCTATTTCCACGGGGGACAGTCTGTCCTCTTAACTCAATTTACTACGGGTGATTTCCCTGTTAATGTATTGATGTCATGAGCTTAGATGCAATGAAATAATGTTTCCTATGATGATTGTCCCCTGCTAATTACCGTAATTTACACTGATAAACTTGTATTCAAACTATTTACATTTCAAAACCTAAGGGAATTTCACCATCCTTTGTGTGTGACCCTTTGTTAGCAGTTGTATCTCAGGTAATTGAGCAACTTATGGTATGGAGTGGCATAGACATGAAGATGGCTAAAACTTGTTATCATTCACATTTTATTTTTCTAGATTTTAGGACCTGCCTTTGTAAAACTCTGATTTGAAATGAATGATAACATATCTTTTGAATAAACGTCTCTTTTGGGTCGTTTTCTATGATTATGATTGTTGTATCCATGAAGTAATACCCCAGATTAGCTTCCGCTGCTTTATTGTAAAAATGGGGGTGTTACAGATTGACTTTTAGTTGATAACTTTTTAAGCCCAACTGATAATCATGAACCATTTCCTAGATAACAAAACTTATGAATTTGATAATTTTCTTTTCTCTCTTTAAAAACAATGCAATTTTATCATGAATTTTATCATATAAACTTGATCTATCCATTGGATCATTGATTTTAATTTAGATTTTAGTTCTACTGTTCATTTGATACTATTCCATATAAATTTTTTACCGTTAAACATTCATTAATTGTTACTTAAAATTCAGTTATCATTCACACACACTATTCATCTCATTATAATCATCCATTTCCTTAATCCACTAAATACTAAGACAACTGATTTCTAAGCTTGTTTATGTTTCTATTCATCTTTATCATGTTAGATCCGAATCCTCTAAACCCTAATCAGATCCCTCCTAGGAGATCAGATGATGTCATTCGCACTAAACGAAGCACTAAGAGTCACTTTAAGGACTCTAGTATTATGAATAAGCAATCTAAAGCAGTGTTTAAGCTTGCTCATGTCAGTTTTAGGAAGGGTTCATTAAAGAATAGTGGTAAGAAGGCTATGTCGACTAATGGGATGGAAGGTTTATAGTATGATGATGAAGATAGTGAGGCTAGGGAGCTAAAGAGTGGATGATATTATTAGGATAAAGGGTCTGTGGCCTTCTCGTATACTCTAAGCTTTGATTCAAGGAGTGTGGGTGAGTCAATCTCTGAAAGAGAGGTTCGGGTTGCTTTGGAACAGGATTTGGTAAGTAATGTTGCTAATGAACCTATTAAAGTTGATAATATTAGTATTAATGTGATGTATGATATTGGTAAGGGTGGGATTAGTGTTTGTAATATTGGTCCTATGCATGTGCCAGTGGAAGATAACCATCTTCTTAATCCTAGAGTTAGCCTTGTTAGCAGTCCTAGGATTTTAAGAAGAGGATAAGTATTGATGGATGGTGGGAATAGAGCTAATGTTGAGTTCTCATTTAATCAGGTTGAAAAATGGCCTAGCTTAAGTGGTAGGGATAATGTTAGTGATATGGGTAAGAGTAGTGGAAATATGAATGGTGCTAAGAATGGTAATATTGATACTAAAATAGGGGAAAATGATGGGATTAGGAAGACTGTTTCATTTATGAATGCACTACAGGGTATGAATACTAGTGGTAATAGCAAACTAAGAAAGATTCATGTTAGTATTAATAAAATTGGAAAAGAAGTTGTGGATATGGATCCAATTATTGACGAAGGTAGCAAAAGCTAGGGTATGACACTTGTTGGGTATTTTGTGGATTTAAGGATAAGCTACAGAGAGATCACGGGTCACTTAAGGAGGATGTGGAGAGCTCACTATTTGGATGAGGTTATCACTAATAAAGGAGGGTTGTAGTTTTTAAAATTTAAGGCTGAAGAGGGGATGAATTTTGTTCTTGAAAATAGGCCATGGCTAGTTTATGGCAAGCCTCTATTTATCTAGAAATAGGAGGCTGGCATGTGTATGGACAAACCTGAGCCTACTAGAGTTCTTGTATGGGTCAAAATCATAAATGTACCACTAGAAGCTTGGAATATAGAAGGGATTAGTAGAATTGGTTTTATTGGTAATCCTATCATTATAGATAGGATCACCACTTCTATGTGTGAAATTTTTTATAAGGGGGCTAGTTTTGCAAGGATTTTAGTTGAGGTTGATGCTGATAAGGGGTTTGTGGATGAAGTGGAAATCTACTATAAGAAATTAGGTATAACAATGAAGCTTAAAGTTGAGTATCCTTGGAGGCCTCATGTATGCTTTCGTTGCAAAGTGTTTGGTCATGGGTATGAAAAATGCACTAGTAGAGCCTTGGCTGAAGATGAGAGGCAAGAAAGAATGGGTCTAAATATGCAGAAACCCACTAATGTATCCAATGTGGGTAGTGTTAGAAATGAATGGCATGCTGTTAATAATAGAAGGAATGGCAAGTATGATGGTATGGGTAATGGTTTCAAAGGTCAGAGAAATGGGTATGGTGAGGGTACTAGTAGAAGAGGTTTTGATGGAAGGGGTAGAGGTGTTATGAATGGTAGGAGTTTTGGTGATCAAAGGTTTAGCAGAATTGATAATGCTCAATATGAACATGTGAAAAAGAATGTCGCAGTAAGTGAAAAAGAGAAAGAGAAATTTCAGAAGGATGAGGGTATAAACTATATGGATATTGACAATAATGGCAGTGTTATGGGTGGTAAAATGGGTAGAAACAAGGAAATGAAGGATAATAATGGTAATAACACCAAGAAAAGTAGTAAAAAGAAGGATAATCAATTTGAAAATAGATTTTCAATATTGTGTGATGATGTTGAAATTGAGAAGAATTTGGAATGGGAGTCAATGAAGGCTAGAATTGATGAAGCTTGTGACAAAGGATTACATCTCAGCATGGAAGAAAAAGGAAAATGGGATAAAGAATTGAAAGAGTATTTCAAAGTTAAGATGCAAGAATTGATGAAAATGTGAATGTAAGGGATTTGAAATTGAAGATCACTAATCTTGAGAGGCAAATTATACACAGCAATAAAATGATAGAAATTGAGCCATATGATAAAGCTAACCAAATGGTTAAGTCTGTGATGGTGGAACAAGATTTAACTAAGAATCAAGCTTGTGGAAGAGTGTATGATGAAGTGTACAAGGATGAGCTAGATAGAATTAAAAAGTTGGGTATGAGGAAAAACTTGGCTGAAGTAGAACTACTTTTCAAGAAAGGTCAAATCTTTACTATTTTTGACATGAAGACTTGGAATGAGGAGAAACTAGATTTCTATAAATCATCTATTAGTGAAGAGGCTCATGAGAAGATTTTAAAGCATGTTAAAGGAAATGTAATAAAGACATGGGGGAGGAATTGGCTAAAGACTTGAGTGGTACTGCTAAATTCTTAACTAAGGATGTGGCAACAAATCGGATTGATACGGATTTAAACTAGATGATGGGTTTGACTACACCACCCCCATCTGTTTAAATGAGTATGAAATTAGCATCTTAGAATGTTAAGTGTATTTGCAATACCCTTAAGCAAGTGGAGGTGAAGACTTTTTAAGAGATAATAATATCAATTTTTGTGGAATCATTAAAACTCAGCTCAAGAAATTTTTTATCAATAAGTTATGTGATGAAGTTTTTGGTTCATGGAATTGGTGTTCTAACTCTGTGGATAGCCCAAATGGATGTAGGATTGTAGTTAGGTGGGATTCTAATGTTTTGTCTATCCAATTACTGTCCCAAACTGACCAAGTTATGCACTTCTTGGTTAGTAGTTTTAAAGACAATAGACAGTTGTATGTATCGATTGTCTATGGTGAAAATGCCCTTAGAGCTAGGCTTAGGTTGTGGAAAGATCTGGTTAATCATAAGGGTGTAACTCGTAATTGTCCTTGGGTTATGTTAGGTGATTTTAACATAATTTTGAGTATTAATGAAAATACTAATGGGGTAAATGTTATATGTAAAGGGATGAGGGAATTCATTGAGTGTGTTGCAGACTTAGAAATGGAAGATATCAACATGTGTAGAATGTTCTACACATGGATTCAAAGAATGAAGAACCCTGATCTTGGAATTCTTAAAAAGTTAGATAGGATTATGGGAAACAATCACTTTATCTCTACCTTTCCAGCTAGTTTTGCCAATTTCATGCCTTATTTTTCATCTGATCACTGCCTTGTAGTTTTGTTCATGCCTGATGTTATTACTCTTAAACCAAGTTCCTTTAGGTTAATGAATTTCTTAGCTGATAAAAGTGAGTTCATAGAGGTGGTAAAGGATAACTGGAATATGAGCTTGTCAAAAGATTAAAGAACACGTAGAAACATATGAGAGGGCTTAATAAAATAAATGGGAATTTGTTTGAGAAAGTCAAGAATTTAAAAAGCTGAATTGGCCAAAATTCAAGAGTGTTTGGATAAGGATCCTTCTAATAAATTATTAAGAGAAGAAGAGATGGTGTATATTAATGCCTATAAGGAAGCTATTATGGATGAAGAGAAACTATTAACACAAAAGACAAAGATTGAGTGGTTGAAGAAGGGTGACTTTAACAACTTATATTTTCATAATTTGGTGAAAGGTAGTGTTAGTAACAGTAGAATCGAGGTTGTGTGTGATGGGTCTAGAAGAGATTTTCATGGTGATAGTGTTCCTAGCCAGTCTGTCTCTCATTTCAACAAGTTTCTTGGCACATGTGATGATGTCTTTGAGATTGAAGATGTTGATAGACTATTTGCTCAGAAGCTGGATGTTGATAGATCTATAGATTTGATCAAGACTGTCACTGATTTAGAAATTAAGGAAGCATTATTCAGCATTAAAGATAATAGAGCTTCAGAACCAGATGGATATACTTCTAAGTTTTTCAAGACTGCTTGGAGTGTGGTGGGGAATGATGTTTGTTATGCTATCAAGGAGTTTTTCACAAGTGGAAGAATGCTTGTGGAGATTAACTCAACTCTTATCTCTTTAATTCCTAAGGTTAGTTCTCCTGCAAAAGTCACTGATTACAGACTTATTTCTTGTTGTAATGTAGTGTATAAGACCATAAGTAAAGTAATTACAATTAATATTAAGTTGGTTCTGAGTGATCTAGTTGATGTTAATCAGAGTGCTTTCATACCTGGTAGGCTTATTAGTGACAACATACTTTTAGCTTAGGAGTTTATGCAAGGATATAATTAGGATATTGGGTTTAGAAATTATGCTTTTAAGATAGATGTGCAGAAAGCCTATGATACAGTTAGTTGGAAGTTTCTTGAGTTTTGTCATGTTATGATTCAATGGATCATGGTCTGTTTGACCACTACATCCTTTTCAGTTTGTGTGGTGAGACTCATGGATTTTTTTAAAGTTAAGAGGGGACTGAGGCAGGGTGATCTCATTTCACCCTACCTATTTACTCTTATGATGGAGGTCTTGAACTTAATGGTGAAAAGACAAGTTAAAAATGTTAAACAGTTTAAGTACCACTCACGATGCCAAAAATTAAATTCACTAGTCTTTTTTTGTTGATGACCTACTTATGATGTGTCATGGGGATATGGTGTCTACTTCTATGTCTTCGAGACTCTACCCTAGCATTAGTAAAAGTAATACATTTTTGCAATATTCCTCCTAAGATCAAAACTGAAATTAACTTGGTTATGCCTTTTAAGGATGGTGTCTTACCTATAAGATATTTGGGTGTTCCTCTTGTTTATAAAAGGGTGACCAAGAAAGACTATAGAGTCCTTATGGAAACAATTCAAAACAAGGTTAATAGTTAGAAGAATAAATACATGTCTTTTGCTGGAAGGTTGCTGCTTATAGCCTCTATTTTGTCATCGCTTCAGGTTTATTGGGGCTCATTTTTTATCTTGCCTATTATTGTTTGTGATGATATTGATAATCTGCTTAGTAATTTCTTATGGTCTAGAGGTGATAGGTCTAGTGGTATGGTTAGTGTGAAATGGGTAGAGGTTTGCAAGCCTAAGAGTCAGGGTGGGTTGGGCTTAAAGTCTGCTCATAAGTGGAATAATGCCCTTATGGCTAAACATTTGTAGAATATCCTTATTAACCAAGACATTATCTGGGTTATGTGGATAAACATTCATAAGCTAAAAGGTAAAAATATTTAGGATGTGGAATTCAATAATAGGCAGTCCTAGAGTTGGAAACACTTGTTAAAATTAAGGGACTATGTTAAAATAGGTAATGGAAAGACTTGCAGTGTGTGGTTTGATAAATGGCACCCAAATGGTCCTTTGAGTAAACTGCTTGGCCGTAGAATGATTTATCTTGCTGGTTTGGATATAAATGACAAAGTTTTTGATATGATAAAAGGTAATGAATGGTGTTGGCCTATTGATTGGGTGGGTGAGTTTAATAGTGTTATTGATGCTCTTGTCGCTATTCTGAGTCATGATTCAAATGACAAAACTGTGTGGTGTAATAAGAAAGGTAAGGAAAAAGATTTTTCTGCAAGTGAAGTTTGGAAGGCTATTATATAATAACCTGCAATTTTCATCAATGTAATTATCCATCTATTAAATTAGATGTACTGTAGTATCCATCTATTAAATTAGATGCACCGTAATATCCATCTATTATAAATATACCATCTTCTTACAAGGAAATTTTTTGCTTTATCTCATTATGCAACGTAACTTGCATCTCTAAAGTAAACGAGCTCACGCAACCTCTACCAATTATATGTAATGTATACATATAAAATGAAAGTACAAGCCTTTAAAGCATGTGTATATTATGTAAACATCCTAATATGTCAAGTCTATATCTTAATATCATTTTTACCAAGTACATTATATATTTTACGTACTTTTCAAAACGTTATATCAAAACAAGCATTAAACGTTAACGTTTATATCAAAACCCTAATTATATGTAATGTATACAAATAAAATGAATGTACAAGCCTTTAAAGCATGTGTACAAGTATCAATGCATGACATTTGAATATCTTTTCTCTCATAAATCAAGTTACAACTTTCTAAAACACAATGTACAAGTCAATAATGCAAGAAAGTCAAATTAGGTCTTTTAAGCTCCTAAATCATGTTTAAACTTTACCACCACTTTAGTACAAGGTACAAGCACCTAACGCATTGCTTTTAAACCTTAAACCTAAACCCTAATTCATCCTAAACCCTAATCTAAAACCCTAAACCCTAAAAACAAAACCCTAAACCTTAATTTCACTTTCAACTAAAAAACTAAACCCTAAAACCTAATCCTAAGCCCTAAACCCTAATCCTAAACACTAAACCATAATCCTAACACTAATCCTAAACCTTAATCTATCCTAAACCCTAGCCCTAACTCGAAATTAAACCCTAAAAACCCTAACCAAACCCTAATCTAACCCGATACATTTTCTTTTCCTTTTTGACCCATTTTAATCCAACCTATCACCTCAAGCACCTCTATGACTAAGCTACTACCTCCCTAAGCAGCTTATAAGCACCTCCAGCACAACCCTTAAGCACCAAGACTTGCTTTGTCACCTCCTTGTCTCCTTAGTTTAGCCGTGGCCTCCAAATCCCTCTCCACATCTCCTATCTAGCTTCTAGCTCTCAATACTCACACACTAGCTTTTCCTTGTCATCCCTAGCAGCCCTAGATCTACTACACTAAGCAAACTTGGGCACCAAGGGTGTCTTCACCCTATAAATACATGAACCAAGCACCCTTTTTATTTCATCCCACACAACTCATCTCACACCCTCAAATGGAGTTCTATCCTTTTCATTGCAGCAATAGAAAATCAAGAGAAGTCCCTAAGATGAGAATAGAAGCCAAAAAGAAAGAAAAACAAAGTCTTGAAGCCATTTATAGGCGTACAAACTTGAAAACCCCATTTCGACCCATTTTAGATCAAGTAAGCCTAAGATCTTGTTTCATAAGCTTATATTATGTATTAGAATGTTCATAACACTCTTAAGATCATATATAAACTCTTGTTTGAAGCTTTGAATCCTCAAACCCATGTGTTTTTTTATTAAAACCCTAAAAATGACCCGTTTTGATTTTCTAGCTAACGAATCATTTTTCTAAACTTTTGTTACGTTAGAACATCTTATTTTTGTTTATTCTAATAAGCTATAAACTGCAAATATCATTTGGAATCCTAAAATAAGCTTGCATGACTTTTTGGACTTGTTTTGCAAATGTTTCCATGCATAGGGGTATATATCGTAACTTTCTGAAATTTATAACTAAAGGGGGTTGAAAATGTCATTTTCTTAAAGTTATATCTATAAGGACCTATTTTGCCAAGTTTCAAAGTTAAAGGTTTAAATTATATATACTTTATATATAAAGGACTAAAGTCGTAAAAGTTTATAAACCAAGGGTATATATTGCCAATTTTGCAAACTTAAAAATATAAAATATAATATTTTTATATAAATTATAAAAATATATATTAATATTATAAAACTCGATTTTATTAAAACCCGACACATTTATCGTTATTAATCATAAATCGACGCATTATTTCGTTATATATTTAACATAATTTATCATCAACTAACTTTTGAAGAAACTTAAAATCTTATCGTATCACGTTACTAGGGAATTTCATATGAAGGGTTTCATTTGAGTTTTCGTTTTGACGAGTTTGCTGGGTTTACGATTTAAAGTGCCCTGGCTCCTCAAACGATACTACATGGCCTCTGGATTATGATAGCCCGAACAGCGATACAATATTTCCATAATTTAATAAATCAAAGATATACGTTAAACTTTATGAAGTTTTGAAACATAAACTATCACACTAAGACTTGACATATCACCCCAGGTTGCGTGACGAAGCCGTTACTTTCACTTGATATACTTTTGCCATCAATCAGATTTCCCTATACTGTTAAGGTGAGTTCATAGCCTCACTTTTAAATCTTCTATTTCATAAACCCGTGAGGGGGATACATGCTATAAACCATGAATACAAGTGTTTTCTAAATGTATGCTATCCTGATATATTATTGCATCTGTTGTCTAAGTCCCTTTATGCCAAAAGACCCCCACCATCATGGACCATTAATCACTTGCGAGTGAACGTGAATATTGTGAATAGGCCTATTGGGATTGACGAATCCCGTTTGTGTTAGCCGGATAGGTAACCAAACGCACTATATTTGAAACTCATAGGTATATGGCAATTACCTACACGGGGGCCATTATCTTTATATATATCATTATTGATATATACACTAGTCAGTTTGAGTGCCATGAGCTTAGACGCAATAATACTGTTTTCCATAATAATTGTACTCATTGCAATTATTACACTTATGGGTGTATAACAACGTAACCCACTCTTATGATGACTTGTATTCACACTATTTATTATAAACCTATGAATTTCACTCAACCATTGTGTTGACCTTTTTAGCATGTTTATCTCAGGTAACTGAACATCTTATGGCACGGAGTGGCACGGACTTGAAGATGGCTAAACTGTTATCATTCAAACTTTATGTTTTCATGTAGATTTTGGGACCTCTGTTTGTAAAAACTCTGATGAAATAATGAATGATAACTTATCTTTTAAAAACGTCTCTTTTGAGTCGTTTTCTATGATTATGACTGTTGTACTATGAAATAATACCCCAGATTAGCTTCCGCTGCTATATGTCAAAAATGGGGGTGTTATAGATTGGTATCAAGAGCCACGGTTATAGAGAACAAGGTTAAAACCTTAACTATAACTACTTTTCTCATCAAAGTCCTCCGTGCCACTACATCTCCCGAATAGTATGTAAAGATACATAACTACTATACTATTATATAAATAACTTATGTTATTTACTACTGGGTTGTTAACAGAGTGATGTCTTCTCCCAGTCATCCTACTTTCGATATTGAGGATGATTTTCCTCCAACTTTCCGGACTATATCCCGGCTTCCCCAGACTATGTCCCAACTTTACTAGGAAAAACTTATTCTAGCTCTTCAAATAACTCATTTGGTGTAGTTCCAATAGTTTCACCAACTCTTTTACTTTTTCGTGATGACCCCTATATGAAGGTCATACATGCATACTATGCTAAAGAATCACCTATTCCACCACCAACTATTGTGCCTCCATCTTCAATGTTTAATCCTCAAGAATTCTTTCTTCCGAAGGAATTATTGTCACCTAAGAAACAAGGCCATAACCAATCATTCTCCTCTACTTCTGCCCTACCTCAAGAATTTGAGATGGGAGAAAGCTCTCGTAAGACAAGTCTGGAATGTCACGAGGAGCAAATTGAGGAAATTCTAAATCACCTAGATGAACTCTCTCTCGACCGCATTAAGCACATAGAAGACAAAATAAGTCTCAGAAAAGGTCGGGTGATTATACAACAAGATTTCGACAATCTGGAAGCTGAACTTCAAAAGGCTCATGCTCGAATTACTAAACTTCAAAGAAAGCAAATGGGAAATAACAACAAGATTGCTCTAGCTTGCTTCAGGATTGCTAATCTAGAACAAATCATCAAAGAAATCCAAGTCCGTCACCAAGCAGACAAAGAAAGTCTTCTGAATGCAATCTATGAACTCAAGAACAGCTAGAAAGGACCATCAAACTACTAGATTAGATACTAGTTATAGTTTTAAACTAGCCACGAGATGTGTGGTATAAATAACAACACTTGTCAAATTTTGACTATGTACAGTACAAAGGAAAGTTGTTCATGATATAATACAATGGCAATCCCGTTATACCTTGTTATTTTATAATACCGATATATCCATCCTAAAACAATTTCGCTTATATCATCATCTCCGTCTCCATCGTTATGAATCATACAATGATTTCTAAATAAATCATAGATACTTTATCACTATTGTGACAATGTTTATTTTTGAACTCTAATCATTTTAAGACGTGCGATATCATTCTTATTATGTGTTATCTTATGTTGATAGAATGCCTCCCAAAAGGATGTAAACATTTGAAGCACCAGCCATGACTTTGGCTGCCATCAGGAAACTAGTTGCTGATGGTGTTACCACAGCTCTGGAAGCACAAGCCGCTAACATGGAAAATACTGATAATACCACCAGACCAAGAGAAGCTCATATGGCAAGACAATGTAGCTACAAAGAGTTCATGAGATACCAACCTATCAACTTCAAAGGTACAGAAGGCGCTATTGTTCTCATCCACTAGTTTGAAAGAACTGAATCAGTGTTTTCCCGTAGCAACTGTACCAAAGACTGCAAGGTGAAGTTTGCTACAGGTACTTTAACTGAAGAAGCTCTATCTTGGTGGAATTCTTTAGCCCAACCTATTGGGATAGAAGAAGCTTACAAGATTACCTGGGTTGAATTCAAGAAACTTTTGATAAAGAAGTACTGTCCCCGAACTGAAGTCCATAAGATGGAGGACGAATTTTACCATCTGACTGTGAAGGGGAATGATCTCAAGACATATGTGAGAAGATTCCAAGAATTGGCAACCTTGTGTCCCACTATGGTACCAGATTCTGAGAAAATGATGGAAGTTTTCATCGGGGGATTGCCTCGAAGTATTGAAGGGAATGTTACCGCCTCTGAACCTCAAACTCTAGAGGAAGCCATTAACATAGCCTAGAGGCTAATAGATCAGGTAATAAAGCACACTCCGGTGTAAGTATCAAGTGATTGCTGCCACCTCAACTGAAAATAATGGATATACTAGAAACCGTCCCTTGTGTAAGAAATACACTCTGCATCACATAGGACCTTGCACTGTTAAGTGTAATATTTGCAACAAGGTGTGCCATCTGACTAAGAACTGCAAAAACAAAGGGCCAGCCACAGGAAGTAATATGCTACTAGTGACAGTTACTTGCCATGCATGTGGAGAGAAAGGGCATTATGCAAATCAGTGCTAAAAGACCTCCAACAACAATGCCCAAGGAAGAGCCTACATGCTAAGGGATAGGAATGCTCATCAAAACCCAAATGTAGTCACGGGTATGTTCCTTCTAAACCAACATCTAGTTAGAGTATTATTTGATTCTGGAGCCGATAAAAGCTTCGTATCCATATCTCTTGCCTTTAAGCTAAATATTCCACCCATTACAATATATACCTTTTACGACATCGAAATGGCTGACGGAAACTTAGTAAGCACAAACACCGTTATTCAGGGTGCAATCCTGACCTTGTTAAACCAAACTTTCAAAATTGATCTTATGCCGATTAAACTTGGTAGTTTTGACGTCGTCATTGGTATGGATTGGTTATCCAAGTATCATGCTACGATCATCTGTGATAAGAAAGTCGTCCAAATTCCCATTGACGGTGAAACATTGATCATTCGAGGTGACCAAAGTAAAACCCGACTAAATCTCATATCCTGTATAAAAACCGGAAGGTATATATCCAGGGGATGTCAAGTTTTTGTAGCCCAAATAATGGAAAAGAAGTCGGACGAGAAATGACTAGAAGACATACCGGTAGTCAGAGAATTCCTGAAAGTTTTTCCTAAAGATCTACCTGGCCTTCCTCCCGTTCATCAAGTAGAATTTTAAATCGATTTAATTCCAGGTGCGACACCTGTAGCCCGAGCACCTTATAGATTAGCTCCTTCAAAAATGCGGGAACTATCTAACCAACTTCAAGAGTTGGCAGACCGAGGTTTTATTTGACCAAGTACTTCACCTTGGGGAGCTCCTGTCTTATTTGTTAAAAAGAAAGACAGATCTTTCAGAATGTGTATCGATTACCGGGAGTTGAATAAACTTACCGTAAAGAATAGTTAACCATTACCTAGGATCGATGAATTATTTGACCAACTTCAAGGTTCGAGTGTTTACTCAAAGATCGACTTGAGATCAGGTTATCATCAACTGAGAGTCAGGGATTAAGATATTCCCAAGACTGCTTTCAGAACAAGATATGGACATTATGAATTTCAAGTGATGCCATTTGGTTTAACTAACGCGTCTGCTGTATTCAAGGATCTCATGAATCGTGTGTGTAAACCATACTTGTATAAATTTGTAATAGTGTTCATCGATGATATTCTCATCTACTCTCGTAACAAAGAAGAACATGCAAATCATCTAAGAATAATCCTAGAATTACTCAAGAAAGAGAAGTTGTATGCCAAGTTCTCCAAGTGTGATTTTTGGATTCACATCGTGTAATTTCTTGGACACTTAATTGATAGTCAAGGAATTCATGTTGATCCCAACAAGATTGAAGCAATTAAGAATTGGGCATCTCCTACTACACCCACAGAAATACGTCAATTCTTAGTACTTTTCGGTTATTATTAGAGATTTATCAAAGAGTTTTCGAAGATTGCAAAGTCTTTGACTGAATTAACCCAAAAAACAAGAAGTATATCTGGGGCAAAGATCAAGAGTCAGCTTTCCAATTACTAAAATAGAAGCTATATGAAGCTCTAATCTTAGCATTACCAGAAGGAAACGACGATTTTGTTGTTTACTGTGATGCATCCCATCAAGGTCTGGGAGTAGTGTTAATGCAAAGAGAGAAAGTTATTGCATATGCATCCCTACAACTCAAACCTTATGAAGAAAAATATACCACTCATGATCTTGAATTAGGAGCAGGTTTGTTTGCTCTTAAAATTTGGAGACACTACCTATACGGTACAAAGTATACCGTGTTCACTGATCATAAAAGTCTTCAACATATCCTTGATCAGAAAGAGTTGAACATGAGACAACGCCGTTGGCTAGAATTGCTCGCAGATTATGATTGTGAAATTCGCTACCATCCTGGAAATGAAAATGTTGTAGCAGATGCCTTAAGCCAGAAGGAACGAATTAAACCACTCCGAGTTAAATCATTAGTTATGAAAATTTATCCAAACTTACCGTCACAACTTCTTAAAGCTCAAACTGAAGCTCTCAAAGAAGAAAACATCAAGGCTAAAAACTTACGAGGAATGGATAAAGCATTTGAAATACGTCCTGATGGAACTCATAGTATTAAGAACCGAAGATGGTTGCCACTCTTTGGTAATCTGAGAGACTTGATCATGCATGAGTCCCATAAATCGAAATATTTCATTCACCCAGGTTCTGACAAGATGTATCAGGATCTTAAGAAATTCTATTAGTGGCCTAACATGAAGGCAATCATCGTTGAACATGTTGGAAAATGTTTAACATGTTCTAGAGTTCAGGCAGAATGTCAGAAGCCATCCGGCTTACTGGTACAACCAGAGATTCTTAAGTGGAAGTGGGAGAGAATCACAATGGATTTCATCACAAAACTGACCAAGACATGACAGAATCTAGGTCATTGTCGATCGCCTTACCAAATCCGCATATTTCATCCCTGCCCGAGAGACAGATAGTATGGAAACTCTTACAAGGTTATACATCAAAGAAATAGTCTCCCGGCATGGAGTGCCAATATCTATCATTTCGGATCGTGACAGTCATTTCACATCCAGATTCTGGCAATCATTACAAAGTGCTTTGGGTACTCAATTAGACATGAGTACGACATGTCATCCCAAAACTGATGGGCAAAATGAAAGAACCATCCAAACACTCGAAGACATGCTTCGATCCTGTGTTATGGATTTTGGAAAAAGGATGGGAAAGACACTTACCATTGGTAGAATTCTCATACAATAACAGTTACCATGCCAGTATCAAGGCAACACCATTCGTGGCACTTTATGGCCGAAAGTCCAGATCACCTGTTTGTTGGGCCGAAGTAGGATATGTTCAACTTACAGGACCAAAAATAATCCATGAAACCGCGGAAAAGATATTGCAAATTCCACAACGCTTGCAATCAGCAAGAGACCGGCAAAGAAGTTATGCCAATATAAGACGAAAGCCTTTAGAATTTCAAGTTGGAGATCGTGTTATGTTTAAAGTATCACCTCGTAAAGGTGTCATCCGATTTGGAAAGCGAGGAAAGTTTAACCCCCGGTACATTAGACCATTTAAAATCCTCAAATGGATTGGCCCAGTGGCATACAAACTAGAGCTTCCTAAAGAGCTCAGTAATGTTCACAGTACTTTCCACATTTCTAATCTAAAAAAATGCTTATCTGACGAATCCCTTGTCATTCCAATGAAAGAGCTTCGACTTGATGACAAACTCAACTTTGTAGAAGAACCAGTGGAGATTATGGATCAAGAAACTAAAACAAAGTCGTATTCCTATAATCAAAGTAAGATGGAACTCTAAAAGAGGACCAGAATTTACATGGGAACGCGAAGATTAAATTCGTGCCAAGTATCCACATATGTTTTCAAACACCACTCTGGCATCCAACTAAATCTCGGGATAAGATTCCTTTTAAGGGAGGGAGACTATAACAACCCGTAATTTTCATCAATGTAATTATCAATCTATTAAATTAGATGCACTATAATATCCATCTATTATATATATATCACTATTTTATAGGGAAATTTTTGCTTTATCTTATTATGCAACGTAACTTGCATCTCTAAAGTAAACAAGCTCATGCAACCACTACCAATGCCATCTCTATCTATGTTTACCTTATGTAAACATCCGAATATATAAAGTCTATATTTTAATATCATTTCACCAAGTACATTATCCATTTAAAGTACTTTTCAAAACTTTATTTTGAAAACAAGCATTAAACATTAACGTTTATATCAAAACCCTAATTATATGTAATGTATACATATAAAATGAATGTACAAGCCTTTAAAGCATGTGTACAAGTATCAATACACAACATTTGAATATCTTTTCCCTCCTAAATTAAGTTACAACACATTAAAGCTCAATGTATAAGTCAATAATACAAGAAAGTTAAATTAGGTTATTTTACCTCCTAAATCACTTTGGTTTCTTACTACCACTTTAGTACAAGGTACAAGAACTTAATGCATGACTTTTAAACCTTAAACCTAATATATGTAACGTATACATATAAAAGAATATCGCATGCACTTCAAACTGTGTACAATTGTGTTGTTGATAATTGCACAAAATATTTGAATATGTATTTTCCCTCCAGTCAATGTACAACACATTTATATGCTCAATGTAAAGTCAAATAATGCAATGGAAGTCAAACTAGGTCATTTTCTCAAAATCATGTTTAAACTTTAACCACCACTTCTTTAGCACAAGGTATAAGCACTTAATGCATGACTTCTAAACCTAAACTAATCCCTAAATCATTCTAAACCCTAATCTAAAACCCTAAACCCTAAACAAAACCCTAAAACCCTAATTTTACTTTAAACCTAAAACTAAACCCTAAACCTTAAAACTAAGCCCAACCTTAATCCTAAACCCTAAACCTTAATCCTAACACTAATCCTAAACCTAAAACTATATTAAATCCCTAACTCTAAACACGAAATTAAACCCAAAAAAACCCTAGAAACCCGAACCAAGAATAGTAACCAAACCGGGCACCCTTTTTATTTTAGGTTTGACACAATTTCACAACACAACCACGCACCCTCTAGCTCCTTCTCCGACCTTCACCTCCATGTCACAAAGCAGCCAAACCAAGATAAGAACCTTACATGCACTCCATTCCTCCCTTGGCCACCATGGACTTCTAGTCACCGCCTTGTCACACCCTTTCTAGCGAACACCCTCCACCCAATCCAACTTTCATATTCTAGTTTTCTCTAGCCTACAATACTCATAGCCTAGCATCCATTTATCACCACTCTACAGCCCTTGACACCTTAGTCACCAAGATAAAACTTGGGCACCAAGGGTTTGGAGCACTATATTAAGCCTCGAAAACAAGTAACCCGTTTCAAACCCACACCCTCATATACTCATTCAAATACAAAAATGGAGTCTTACACTCAGGACCAAGGGGATCAAAGAAGGGAAAGAAATCAGCTAAAATTGAAGCCAAGAACAATAAAAAAAAACGAAGCTTTGAAACCATTTCTAGGCGTTTGAACCCGGAAACCCTATTTCGACCCATTTTAGCTCAAGTAAGCTTAATTATTGTTCAATAAGCTTATGATCTGTATTAGAATGTTCAGTACTCTTAAGATCTTATATGAACTCTTGTTTGAAGCCTTGAATCCTCAAACCCATGCGTTTTTTATTAAAACCCTAAAAACGACCCGTTTTGATTTTCTAGCTAACGAATCATTTTTCTAAACTGGAGTTAGTTAGATACATCTTAAGCTACTACCTTGTTAATTATCATTTGGAATCTTAAAATAAGCTTGCATGGCTTTTTGGACTTGATTTGGAAATTATTTCCATGCAAGGGGTATATATCGTAACTTTCTCAAATTAATAACTAGAGGGGCTGAAAATGTCATTATTCCAAAGTTATAACTATAAGGACATATCTTGCCAGCTTTCAAAGTTAAAGGTTTAAATTATATATACTTTATATATAAAGGACTAAACTTGTAAAAGTTTATAAACCAAGGGTATATATTGCCATTTTTGTAAACTTAAAAATATAAAATATAATATTTTTATATAAATTATAAAAATATATATTAATATTATAAGACTCGATTTTGTTAAAACTCGACACATTTGTCATTATTAATCAACGATCGACGCATTATAAATCAATTACATTATATATTTAATGTAATTTATCATCGACTAACTTTTGAAGAAACTTAAAATCTTGTCGTATCACGCTACTAGGGAATTTCATGTGAGGGGTTTTCATTTGAGTATACGTTTTGACGAGTTTGCTGGGTTTACGATTTAAAGTGTCCCTGACTCTCAAACGATTACTGACATAGCCTTATGGATTATGGAATAGCATACACATAGATACAATACATCCATAATTTAATAAATCAAAGATATACGTTAAACTTTATGAAGTTTTGAAACATAAACTATCACACTAAGACTTGACATATTACCCCAGGTTGTGTGACGAAGCCGTTACTTTCACTTGATATACTTTTGCCATCAATCAGATTTCCCCTGTTAAGGTGAGTTCATAGCCTCACTTTTAAATCTTCTATTTCATAAACCCGTGAGGGGGATACATGCTATAAACCATGAATACAAGTGTTTTCTAAATGTATGCTATCCTGATATATTATTGCATCTGTTGTCTAAGTCCCTTTATGCCAAAAGACCCCCACCATCATGGACCATTAATCACTTGCGAGTGAACGTGAATATTGTGAATAGGCCTATTGGGATTGACGAATCCCGTTTGTGTTAGCCGGATAGGTAACCAAACATACTATATTTGAAACTCATAGGTATATGGAAATTACCTAAATGAGGGCCATTATCTTTATATATATCATTATTGATATATACACTAGTCAGTTTGAGTGCCATGAGCTTAGACACAATAATACTGTTTTCTATAATAATTGTACTCATTGCAATTATTACACTTATAGGTGTATAACAACGTAACCCACTCTTATGATGACTTGTATTCACACTATTTATTATAAACCTATAAATTTCACTCAACCACTGTGTTGACCTTTTTAGCATGTTCAGGTAACTGAACATCTTATGGCACGGAGTGACACCAACTTAAAGATGGCTAAACTGTTATCATTCAAACTTTATGTTTTCCTGTGGATTTTTGGGACCTCTATTTGTAAAAACTCTGATGAAATAATGAATGATAACTTATCTTTTAAAAATGTCTCTTTCAAATTCTTTTCTATGATTATGACTGTTGTACTATGAAATAATACACCAGATTAGCTTCTGCTGCTATATGTCAAAAATGGGGGTGTTATAGATTGGTATCAAGAGCCACGGTTATAGAGAACAAGGTTAAAACCTTAACTATAACTACTTTTCTCATCAAAGTCTTCCGTGCCACTACATCTCCCAAAAAGTATGTAAAGATACATAACTACTATACAATTATATAAATAACTTATGTTATTTACTACTGGGTTGTTAATAGAGTGATGTCTTCTCCTAGTCATCCTACTTCCGATATTGAGGATGCTTTTTCCTCTAACTTTCTGGACTATATCCCGGCTTCCCCAGACTATGTCCCAACTTTACCAAGAAAAACTTATTCTAACTCTTCAAATAACTCATTTGGTGTAGTTCCAATAGTTTCACCAACTCTTTCACTTTTTCATGATGACCCCTATATGAAGGTCATGCATGCATACTATGCTAAAGAATCACCTATTCGATCACCAACTATTGTGCCTCCATCTTTAATGTTTAATCCTCAAGAATTCTTTCTTCCAAAGGAATTATTGTCACCTAAGAAACAAGGTCATAACCAATCATTCTCCTCTACTTCTACCATACCTCAAGAGTTTAAAATCGAAGAAAGCTCTCGTAAGACAAGTCTGAAACATCACGAGGAGTAAATTAAGGAAATTCTGAATCACATGGATGAACTCTCTGTCGACCGCATTGAGTACATAGAAGGCAAAATAAAAGGTCTCAGAAAAGGTCAGGTGATTATACAATAAGATTTTGACAATCTGGAAGCTGAACTCCAAAAGGCTCATGCTTGAATTACTAACCTTCAAAGAAAGCAAATGGGAAATAACAATAAGATTGCTCTGGCTCGATTCAGGATTGCTAATCTAGAATAAATCATCAAAGAAATCCAAGTCCGTCACCAAGCAGACAAGGAAAGTCTTCTGAATGCAATCTATAAACTCAAGAACAGCCAGAAAGGACCATCGAACTACTAGATTAGATACTAGTTATAGTTTTTAACCTAGCCACAGGATGTGTGGTATAAATAACAACACTTCTTAGATTTTGACTAAGTATAATACAAAGGCAAGTTGTTCATGATATAATACAATGGCAATCCCGTTATACCTTGTTGTTTCATAATACCGATATATCCATCCTAAAACAATTTCTCTTATATCATCATCTCCGTCTCCATCGTTCTGAATCATACCATGATTTCTAAATAAATCATAGATACTTTATCACTATTGTGACAATGTTTATTTTTGAACTTTAATCATTTTAAGACGTGTGATACCATTCTTATTACGTATTATCTTATGTTGATAGAATGCCTCCCAAAAGGATGTAAACATCTGAAGCACCAGCCATGACTCAGGCTGCCATCAGGAAACTAGTTGCTGACAGTGTTACCACAACTCTGGAAGCACAAGTCGCTAATATGGCAAATACTGATAATACCACCAGACCAAGAGAAGCTCATGTAGCAAGACAATGTAGCTACAAAGAGTTCACGAGATACCAACCTATCAACTTCAAAGGTATGGAAGGTGCTATTGGTCTCATCCGCTGGTTTGAAAGAACTGGATTAGTGTTTTCCCGTAGCAACTGTACCAAAGACTGCAAGGTGAAGTTTGCTACTGGTACTTTAACAGAAGAAGCTATATCTTGGTGGAATTCTTTAGACCAACCTATTGGGATAGAAGAAGCTTACAAGATTACCTGGGTTGAATTCAAGAAACTTTTGATAAAGAAGTATTGTCCCCGAACTGAAGTCCATAAGATGGAAGATGAATTTTACCATCTGACTGTAAAGGGGAATAATCTCAAGACATATGTGAGAAGATTCCTGGAATTGGCAACCTTGTGTCCCACTATGGGACCAGATTTTGAGAAAATGATGGAAGTTTTCATCGGGGGATTGCCTCGAAGTATTGAATGGAATGTTACCGCCTCTGAACCTCAAACTCTAGAGGAAGCCTTTAACATAGCCTAGAGGCTAATGGATCAGGTAACAAATCACACTTCGGTGCAAGTATCAAGTGATTGCTGCCACCCCAACTAAAAATAATAAATATACTGGAAACCGTCCCTTGTGTAAGAAATGCACTCTGCATCACATAGGACCTTTCACTGTTAAGTGTAATATTTGCAACAAGGTGTGCCATTTGACTAAGAACTGCAGAAACAAAGGGCCAACCACAGGAACTAATCTGCTACTAGTGACAGTTACTTGCCATGCATGTGGAGAGAAAAGGCATTATGCAAATTAGTGCCAAAAGACCTCCAATGTTAGGAATTTTGTAATAGATAGTTACTACTAGTAGGTATGTAATTCCTACTGGTAGAGTAAACGTTCCTGCTGGTAGGTATGTAGTTCCTACTAGTAAGGATAATGTTATAGTTAGTACTGGCAGGAAAAAAGTTATTCCTGCTGGTAGAACAATATTAGTCCTGGTTGTATTATGCTTACTACGAGTTGATAGAATAGTTAGTTAGTGATAGGGATATGCATGAGATATCCTAGGAAGTGATAACACTTATCACTTTAGCTTTTAGCGAGTCTTAAGGAAACAAGTAGTTAGGGTTTCATGGGTATTTAAGAAACCTACGGCCTTGGATGAAAGGGGGCTGTTGGAATTCATTAGAAAAACACATTTATTATCAATAGAAAAGATCGATAGAGGATCATTATTTTTAGTAATTCTTCTTTAACTCTGTTGTTTATATTCCGCGTAAACAATAGTTTCATTTGTTAGAGTCTCTCTTAGAGTTGCTTGTGATTACATAAGTGCTCTACAACCTTAACAGGCTTGAAGATCTATCTAGGGCTGGACCTACAAGTGGTATCAGAGCCTGGAGAGAGCCTCTGTTAAAGAAACTTTACTATTCTTACTCATAAAAACTTCACAATGACTTCACAAAATCCATCACAAACATACCCTATGCCATCACCATCAGTACCTACATTCTCTTTCCCATCAACAACTGAACTTGTGTTCTCTGTGTCAACCTCTAAACCAGTTTTTGAGTCTCCAAACCACTCTCAAAACTCTCAACACTCTTAAACCTCACAAACCACCCAGTCTCAGTAACTCCAACAATATCACACAACCACTGTCTCAAACAATAATGCCAAATTTCCTTACTTAAAGAAGGAAGAATATGAGACGTGGGCCATAAAGATGGAGTATTAGATCATGAATAGTGATCACAACTTGTGGAACATTGTTCTAATTGGAAACAGCAGGAAAAAGATAGGAAGATATCTAAAAGGAAATATTATGATTCTTCCTCCTGTTTCTGTTGAAGAACACATTGCTGTTCAAAGAGAGACAAAAGCAAGAACTATATTGCTTTAGTCTCTTCTTGAGGATCACATGGCTGATTTTCACCATCTAGATGATGCAAGAGATATATGGTTGGCTGTCAAAGCCAGATTTGGAGGTAATGATGAGTATAAGAAAATAAGAAAGTCAATGCTAAAGTAGGAGTTTTCAGAATTTAGGGTATCTAAATCAGAGGGTCTGCATAAGGGCTATGACAGGTTTCAGAAGATATTGCGTCAACTCAATCAGATGCAAGCTAAGCCATACAATGAAGATTGTAACATGAAGTTTCTCAGAGCACTTCCACCTTCTTAGTCACAGGTGGCCATCACTCTTAAAACAAAGGGTGGTCTTGATTATCTAAGCTTTGATGATCTATACAACAAGCTTAGGACTCTTGAAATTGATGTGAAGGGTGGCTCAAGTTATGATTCAAGAGGTACTTCTGCTCCTACCCATTCAGCCTTTATTAGTGCTGCTAGCACTAATTCAAAGATGTCATATCCTGATCAATCACATTCAACCACTTTTACTTCTGCTTCATCAAGTCCTGCTGCTTCTAGCAATGTGATTGAAAATGTTCTCCATTCCTTTGTTGCTGAAAGTGATCCACAACAGCAGATCACTTATGAAGATTTCGATCAGATTAGGAAATTGGATTTGGAGGAATTAGACATCAAATGGCAAATGGCAATGCTCTCTGTTAGGATTAACAGATTTGAAAAGAAAGCTGGGAGAAAGATGAAGTTTAATAACAAGGATGCTGCAAGGTTTGACAAGAAGAAGGTCAAATGCTATAAATGCTCAGAGTTGGGTCACTTTGCTAGGGAATGTACAGGGAAACAGTTGGATTCTAAAGCAAGGTACTCTTCATTCAAACTTAAGGAGTTGGATAAGTCAGAAGAACCAAAGGCCTTGTTGTCTGTTGATTCAATGTTAAACTGGTCAGACCATAAAGGTGAAGATGTGGAAAATGGTGCTGCTCAAGTATATGGGATGATTGCTGGAGCTGAGGATGATGCTGCTGGTAGTGCTACTGGTGATGCTACTGGTGATGTTGCTGATGATGTTTCTAATGCTGCTGCTGAATTTGCCCTTATGGGTATCTCTTCTCAGGTACATACTTGTCCTTTTGGTTGTGAACATCTATATGCAGAACTTAAAAAGGAATTTGATAATTTAGAAGTTCAATACAAAGAGTGTTATATCCAGGTTCAAGCATATAAAAGTACATTACAAACTTTAGAACAACAGAAGGGATGGTACCAAAGTAATCAGCTAGCATTAGAAGAAAGAATTAGAATATTAACTGCTAATTTAGAAAACACAACAAACATGTTAAAATATACTGAGAAACTGAATGAACAGGCTAAACTTGAAAAACTGAATGATAAGGTTAAACTTGAGGAGTCTAATGCAAGATTTGACAAATGGAAGGAGTCTTCCAAAAACCTGGTCAAACTGATCAATAGTTCCATGTCCTCTAGATCAAAATTTGGTTTAGGATTTGGAGACACTTTTGGATCAGATGAGGTGTTTGATCTCTCTGCCCCTAGCATCTTTGACTCATCCCCTAAGGATGTTGCAGAGAAACCTCTCTATGACAGGTTTGTCAAAGCTGTTGGAATGCATGATGTATTTTTTGTAAATTTTTCAGAATTTTTAGTAATCGTTTAATATTTTTTATAATTTAATTTAGTTAAAAGTTTATTTAATTCATAAAAAATACAAAAATTATCAAAAAAATATTTTGCTTTTTTAGAAAATTTTCTTTTATCATCTAGTTTGTAGGAAAAATATAAAAATTTTCGTAGGGTCATTTTTACAACTTTTCATCTTTTAAAGAACGGGTCCGGGTACGGGATTTTGTTTTGACTCGTTTTTGGGTCAAACGAACTCCGTTTTCGGTCTAGTCTTTTTCATTCTTCGTTATTTGATCCCTAGAGTAGTTTAGAAGCAAAAATTTCTTCGTAGGGTTATTTTTAAAGTTTTTAGGTTTTCCCCCTTTTTGTTCGGGATTCGGGGTCTCGTTTTCTAGTTTAATTTCGTAATTTCTAGGTTTTTCTTAAACGTTTTAGTCCGTTATTATCTAATTTGACTTTTTCCACTTCCCAAACCAATTCCTTCCTTCAAACTCAAATCTTCGATCGTATCGATTTACCATTCCAGCCTCGTTGGGGATAAACGACCCGGGAAAGCTCTATACTACTTCTCGGTATTACTGGCGCTTTAAAAATCCACCTCGATTTGACACCTTCAACTTGGCCCACAATTGTTGTGGGTGATACCGGGGTATCGAGACTGTGGTGTCTCGTACTTAAGCATGTACCTTTGTAAATTGGGTCATTGCAAAAGTGAGTATTCCGCGATTCACTTTTGATAAGCTCGAGGTGCAAAAATAACAGACAAAAAGCAGCCAAAACGAGAAAATACGAGAATCTTTCCGAAATCTTGCAAAACACCTCGTGAATCTATCGATGAAGTCTACAATTCAGAGTTCGTTCAGGTTCAGGGAGTGGTTCAACAAGTTCAGAGTTGGAAGCACGTGTATGCATCCAAGGGAGATTTTTGATTTTTGGGAACATTTTTAGGAAAAAACATTTTGACTGCGGAAAGTGCAGAAGGTGGATGGAATGATTTTTTTTAAGTAGAGTTTGCCAGAAAACTGTATGGCGATTTTAAAGGAAATTGAAAAAAATTATTTCAAGAATTGATTACAGAACAGCTTTAAATCCCACGCAACGGCGCCAAAAACTTTGATGTGCTTCAAAAGCTTTAAATTTATAAGACAAGGGTAAAAGTATAACCTACGTATGTAGTATAATATTTTAGG
Source organism: Tanacetum coccineum (assembly GCA_026074375.1). NCBI lineage: Eukaryota > Viridiplantae > Streptophyta > Magnoliopsida > Asterales > Asteraceae > Tanacetum > Tanacetum coccineum. The sequence continues at coordinate 3,270 of BQNB010061202.1, read as the reverse complement.
TAAGACCAGGTCGTCCACAGGGATTTGATTTGTGTTCGAATAATCATGATAAATAAACTTTAACAATTTTAAGATAAATTGAGTTGGATTCAATAATGAGAAGGACGACTACTCGGATAGTTTCATATAATTCCTAAGCAATGGTGATGATTACGATCTCATATTTGAGGTTGATTAACTTATAAAAAAAGGTTTTCTCGTCAAAAAACATTTTCACAAATTAACTTGTTTAACTTAAGACTTATATTTAGTTAACTTCGATCAAATGTGTTACTTAAATAATACAGTTACTATTATATCAAATCTATTTTGTTTATCAAATAACGTAAGCGGATTTCTCCAACCAAACGATAAAACCGTAGACAAATCTTTAAAACCATATAACATACAACGGGTCTTTCGACCTATACCGTTATATGCATACAATCAAAGTTGATAAGATAAGACATGATAGCATTTAGACATAAGCTTAAGATTAAGAAGATCGCAATGATACCAAATGCTTATTTATCACATTATCTTCACCCAGTAGTCATGAGAGATTTAGACTCTTATGGCTACAAAGTTCATAACAAAATAAAGTAGAGAAACAAGAAACATACTATGCTTGGGTAGAAAAATGGATCAAACCCCACCCGTTACAAGTATTGGATCTTACTTAGATCTTTATTTCGATCTCCAACTCAAGATGTTTGAGAGAGAATTGTTTGTTGATTGATATGCTTCAAATGGTGTGAAATTCGTCTCTATTTATAGGCTGAGAAGGGGTCGAAGTGCGGCACACATTATAAAATGTGCGGCGTACTAAGCCTAAGTCGATGGAACTTTAATTAATGATGTAAGGAAGTGCAGTGCACTTTTGTAGAAAACTGGCGCACTTGGGGGTGTAAATGCAGTCTTCATTTAATTCCACTTAATTCTATTTAATTCGAAGGGAAGTGCGGCGCACATTTCTGGAAAACCCGCGCACTTCTTGGCATTTTTAGCTTTAGTCCTTTTTTTTCTTCTAATTTGTCTTCTGATGAGTATAAACACTTGCATTGTGATCTTTTTGAGCTCGGGATGTCTTCAAGTGAACCTGCACATATTTTATGCTATTAAGTACCAAAAGTTCACGAGAAATGATAAAATATATACAAATAATGTCGCCAAAAACATGTATAATTTAGGCGTTATCAGGGAGCTAGAGGACTCTCCCCTAGTGCTCTTCCCTTTCCTTACACGCTTAATCATTGTCAGCATTAAACAAGAAGCAAAATATGAACAAATGAATGAGTAGTGGCTTTTTAGGGGGTCCAGACGGCGTCAGGATTTTTTTGACACCGTCACCATGTTTTTTTTATTTGAAAATGAGATTGCGAGGGAAAACTAAGCTTTTTTTGATAAACTCATTACCAAACGCCCCCTTAAAACTAGTACCTAGGTGGGTTTTATCGAAAATTATAGTTAATGGCTAAAAACTGAATTATTTTTAAAGATGGAGTATGACTAAACAATCTATTATCACAATCAATAATTAATTGCTCAGATTAATACTTAATCTACCCCCAAATTCGTCCGAGGGTTTTGCCAAAAGAATCTCAAATTAGATCGAATGATGCAATGAATGAATTGACAAGATTAGGAGATTGAAAGTGATTGGGATGAAGTACTTACCGATTCGAGAGATTTTCACACGGAATAGCAAGAGCGGTGAAGATTTCGTGGGTGGAGGCTTTGCTTTTAAAAAGAGTGGTTGAAGGAAGAAGTGAGGGTGGGTAGACAGATTTATTTATAACTGGGCGAAGCGACGACATCGTAATAATCCTGACGCCGTCGCGGTTGGAATCCCTCTTAACTTGCTAATTTCTTTGGCTAAGAATTAATTACCGGTCCCGAGACTTCTCCAAGAAGTTTGGGTGTCCTCCGGGGTCAAATACATTATTGTTGTTTTTGGTTTTAAACAAATTGTGCGAAAAGATCTTGCTATCAATCGGGTGATCATTTTCAAAGGTCCAACAATTATGAGACGTTGACTGTCTAGTTAAGGAATTTTTACGTTATATAAGGACTTGACGTCTTGACTACCCTTTTTACTAGGTTTAAAGCCAAAGGTTCCTTTTAGTGAAAGGTGGCAATTGGGAAAGATTGTGCGAACGAACCTGACACATAGTGAATTTACTGGCATGAATTTGGTAGCGTTGGGGGATGCCTTTTTTGTAAGAGTTTCCGAAGATTTATAATCTCTAAGGAGTTCTAGATCCTTAGTGTCTGGGTACCTTGTGATTTTTTCGATTATTCCGATTCTATTTTCTTTCACCCTTATCTTCTCCTTTAATTTCGCTATAACCTCCAAAGAAAGTTGCATGAGATCTCTTCCAATGACACTCATGTACTCTTCAAGTTTCTTAACTCTCTCTTCCTGATCAAAGATGAAGTTCATCACAAGACTCTCGAATGCTTCTTGGCACGATGGTTCTGGGGGTATGACGTGTCATTGTAGCTTAGGTATTTATTTATTATCAAGTTTTACATTTTTATTTTGCCGACTATACCTAAAACAACACTAACAAGCAGTATACCCGATAAGATGTAGTTTTGTTGGTAAGTAGGGTGTCGATCACTAAGAGCGAAAGCGTTAATCTTTTAGTTCTATCAATATTTTGGTTAACTAAATTAAGTCAATTTAAACTATGTTAATTCTAATCTATGTTAAACCTATGCTAAACCTAGTTTTAATAGATAAAGGGGGTTTTCAGTCTAAGAGACAGGCACAGGTTTGGTGGTGACTTAAATCAATTTAAAACACGATAACACAAACAAGTAGATAATCAAAAGATAGAAGAGCAGTCAAGCCAATTATAAGAAAACTATATTAACCATGATTAATCCAATTAAAACGCAAGTTTGTTTATTTTAGTGTAATGAGTGCTTATTTCGAGGCTGCATATCATTCCAAGATTTACGTGGTACTTCTTCCTAATACCTAGACACGTAGAATTCTGTCATAATTAAACGCATCCGCATAAAGCATCTTATTTGTTGATTATAATCTATTGTAGGATATTAATAATGATGATCATATTAAACCCTAGCTTATGGATACTTTACCCATTTACTGCTTAACGGCTCTTTATATACTAGTAGTCCATTATTCGAGTCTTTACCAAAGGAAGAAGAACGCTATACTAGGTCACTAATCGTAGTCAATAGTATATATATAATATAGGTGAACCGGAAAATCACTTTTAACAAGCGACAAACCAACTCACAAATAAAATACAATTCCGG